>PVJX010001956.1:0-142996 GCA_004027295.1 Dolichotis patagonum | reverse complement strand
AGAAGTAGAAGGCTTAAATTTTCACAAGATGAAATTTTGTAGGGATCAGTTGCACAACGATGTGAATATCCTTAAATCTACTAAGCTCTACACATCAAAATGGTATGGTGGTACATTTTATGTTATATGTTTTCTATTCTTACTTGTCAGATTTATTTAAATAATACCATAGGCAGAATAAAAAGAAAATATGTTTTAAAATTAACTTTAATAAAGACATAAAAATACAAAAATTATATATGTTGATAGTGTGTCAGGTGGTATTTCAACATATGCCCATATGGTATAATGTTTCAATCAAGTTACTTGTATTTATTCCCTCAGACATTTATCCATTTCTTTATGATGAAACCATTCAAAATATTTTCTTCTCATGCTCTGGAAAATACAGTACTTATGTTCTATTCTCACTCTAATGTGCAAAAACAGTGCGGAGCTCTTACTCTTAGTCACTGTAACCTAGCTCACACTGATGGACCCTTCATCACCTCTCCTTAGCCTCTGCCTACCACCGTTCCTCTCTCAGTTCCATGAGATCAACTTTTTTATGCTTTACTCATGAATGAAGTACTTGTTTTTCTGTGCCTGGCTTAGTTCAGTTAATACAAGGACCTCTGATTCTATGCATGTGGTTATGAATGACAAAACTAGTTCTTTTTTTCTTTTTTGGTACCGGGGATTGAAATCATGACCTTGTGCTTGCCAGGCAGGCGCTTAAGCCGCTGAGCTAAATCTCCGGCCCAAAAACTAGTTCTTTTTAATGGCTGAGGTGTGTTTTGTAGTGTGTGTATGTGTACGTTTTCTTTATCCATTCATCAATTTATGGGCACATTGTGGGTGTGCAGATACCTTTCAGCATCTGATTTCGCTTCCTTTAGATATAAATACGTACCAAGTAAGATTGCTGGATCATGTGGTAGTTCTAGTTTTAACTTTTTGTGAACCCACTACATTTTTCTCCATAAGTCTGTACCAGTTTGCATTCTTACCAGTGGTGTACAGGGATTATCTTTTTGGAATATTCTCATAAGCACTTGTTATTTTTTGTCTTGTTTTTTGTTTTCCTTTATTTTGTTTTATTTTGCAGTACTGTGAGTTAAATTTAGGGAGCACTGAGCTACATTCCTAGCTCCTTCTCTAAGTGTTATTTTGAGAGAGAGTCTCAGTAAATTCCCAGCCTGGCATTGAACTTGTGCTCTTCTGGCTTCAACGTCCCAAGCTGTGGAGATAACAGTCATGCACTACTGTGCGCAGTTAGCTTTTTTTTTTTCTTAATAATGACCATTCTCTTCTTATTGTTATGTGCTTTTTGCCAGACATAAAAATTTTTTAAAAGTGATTTTGCATCGCTCACTCAACAGACATTAGTCAATTTGATATATTTGCATTACCTTTCATAAAGAATTGGAGTTGAAGTGTTTTCAAAATATACAGTTCTGTAAATTTTTGAAGGAAGAACAGTATGATTACAAAGCGTTTAAATGAGGAAGTTGGTGTCTTAGTAGCTTTTTGTTGTTGCTGAGACAAAACACCAGACCTTCAAAGTGGAAGGAGGAAAGGTTGATTTCGGCTCACCATTGCAGAGGTTTCAGTCCACAGTCAGTCGGCTCCAGAGCAGTGCAGTGTGAGGAGCATCACGGAGGAGAAAGCAGTTCAAGGCTTGGCAGTGAGGAGCGAGAGCAGTTGCAAAGCAGCGGTCTCTTTCTGTTCCTTCACATCTCCTCCAGGCTACCTGCTTTTGGGTGGTGCCACCCATTCCCACAGCTTGACACCCTTAATCCCAGCATCACACACCCCAAACCAGCCACCTTTGAAACTCGCCCCTTATGTGTGAGTGTGTGAGGCTTCGGGTGGATGTCTCGATACAAACCATAGTAGTTGGTAACATACAGAGTTAGAGTTTAACAGATCTGGGTACTTGTTATATTATTTTGAACAAACAAGCAGCTGAGAAAAACAGAGCATGTTTATTTTATCGTATTACTTATTACATTTGACTTTGAGGGACATGAAGTATATTCCTCTTTTGTTTTCCAACTTGATCAGAATGTGATGTTTCTTTTCCAATATTAACTACTTTTTTTTTTTGTCTCTCCATCTGCATTCTAGACATCCTTCCCTTTATTGATCCTTCTCTCCATTAACATGATGTAATTTTCCTTTTTCCTTTCTTTCCTTCCATCTGGAAAAACCTGTGTCAGTCAGCTTTGTGCTACTACAACAAATATTTGAGAGTATCAACTTACAAAGAGAAAATTCTTTAACTCATGAGTTTAGTGATTTGAGGTCAGGGTTGGCAGACTGGGCCCATTGCTTTGAGGCCTGTAGGGAGATAGCACAGCAGGGAAGGGGCAGAGACAGAGGAAAACTCTACATCAAGTAATAGGGAGCAAAGAGAGAGAAGGACGGATGTTCCACACTCTCCTTGGAGGGTTCACCCACAAGTGATCTGGGGACCTCCCATGAAACCCCACTCTTCCAAGTCCCACCAGCTCCGGACAGGAAAACTAGCCTTCTGTACGTGAATTATGTACCTTGTGAGTTCTTAACATCACCATGCATTCTCAAATATTTTAATTCTGTTGGAATTTAAAGAACATTGAAGAAAAGTCATCAAGAATTTTTAAGTGGCTAGGCATAGTGATAATCCCACCACTTGGGAGGCTGAGGCAAGAGGACTGCTGCAAGTTCGAGGCCAGCCTGAGCTACAAAGTGAGTTCAAGGCCAGCTTGAAGTACATGTAAGACCTTGTCTCAAAAAGGAAAAAAAAAGAATTCTCAGGAATTGCCATCATATATTATAAAATCATGGAAAGACCTTGTCCCTTCTTTCTTAGTCGTAAAATCTCCAACATATTCTTCTTCTAAATGATAATAACACAAAAGAAGCTGCATCCTAATGCAGAGTGGACAGTCTTCTCTCCGAATTATGGTGATTGCTGCATTCCCTGCTCTTGACACTTGTGCCAGGGAAGTGCCCTATATTATTCCACAGTGCTCTGTAGCAGATATGAAATTTACCCCTTTACCCTCTATAGGCCATCTGTTACATGCAGCTCTCAATGCAGCTAAGGAATTCTCTCTCTGTCTCTGTCTCTGTTTCTGTCTTTCTCCCCCCACCCCCATCTCTCTCTATCTCTCTCACTCTTCTCTCCCTCCCTCCTCCTTTCCTCACTGTCTTGTCTTGAATTTGAAACACAAGGAAATTTTAAAGTGCCAGATTTATAGCAGTGTTTCACTGACCCATTCATTGTCTGAAAATACTGTAAGTGTATTTGTGTATTTCATGTCATCAATTTACTAAGCCCATATGTATCAGGGAAGACATAAATGACTCAATATTGACTTGGGCAATATTTTCTAAACATAATTTCTGTGGTATCAACACATCACTTTTGGTTGACTTGAAATAAAATGGTCACTGACTAGTTGAAAGAATTGGATAGGTCATGTGTTATCTAAAATGTCAAATGCTTTGAGAAAATCATCAACTATTAGTTCTACTCAAAATATCAGGATCATCAATACACCAAATTTAACGTGTGTCTGAACCTTGCAATTAGTAAAACAATTCCTTGATTCTTTTCATTTCCAGATAATTAAAATGCTGAGACCTAAATTGAAACTGATATCTTAGTCCTTTAATCAACCATAATCGATAGTCAATCCTGAGATGGAGTCAGTGGCCATTCACTGAACTCCTCTTAGTGTGGCTTTGGCAGTCGCGTTTGTATCTTTTCCTCTAATTCCTACTCTAAGCCTAGTGAGGGAATCCCTTGCTTCATTTGGTCTCCTTATCTCTCATTTTAAAGTCCCTCTTTCTTGTGTTTATTTCCACTCTTCATGACATCGTGTTCACAGTTTCTCCTTTATTTTCTTGCTTCTGAGTTGATAACATGAAAGTGTTCAAATCTGTTGCTCATGTGAGAGTTTAGTTTCAATGGCTACAATGCTACAACATAATATTTTAGCCATAACAGATTTTGTTCAGGTCTTGAAATTCATTACATGTGTA
Source organism: Dolichotis patagonum (assembly GCA_004027295.1). Lineage (NCBI taxonomy): Eukaryota > Metazoa > Chordata > Mammalia > Rodentia > Caviidae > Dolichotis > Dolichotis patagonum. Next base: position 138,982 of record PVJX010001956.1, on the reverse strand, counting down.
CACCAGCTACTTTTATTCTCTGGATGTTTGAATTAAAATTAAATTTAAAAACCATGAAGGTTCAAGGAAAATTCCCTTAAAAATGCAAAAGGGTACCCATCCCGGGCAAAAGTAGACAAATTGGGAACAAAAACTGAAAAAGACAATTTTCAAGTAAATATTTAAGTAAATTTTTTCCATTCATATAGGTGGAGATAAAATATAAAAATTATTTTTCACTAGAAGTGGACAGTTTTTGGTCATGGCTGCTGGTGAATGTGTTAGCCAGCTTTCTGTTACTGTAAGGAAGTACCTGAGATAATCAATTCAAAGGCAGAAAATTTTATGTTGGCTTATGATTTTAGAGGCTTTAGTCCACGGTTATTTGGTCCTATTGTTTCTGGGCTTGTAATGGACAGTAATGGAAGGCTGCTGACCTCATAGAAGCTGGAAAGCAAAGAGAAAGAGTCATAAAAGGGCCTTGTTCAAGGCATGCCCCCAGGGAGCTAGCTTTTTCCATTAATACTCACCTCTTAAACCTCTTAAAGGTTTCACCACCTTCTTACAGCACCAAGATGAGGACCAAGCATTTACAACATGAGCCATTGGATAAATTCCAGATTCAAACTATAGGAGTGGGTAACAGAAACATGAAGGAAACCTTGACCCAAGACGTCTAAGTACAAGAAATAGAGTTATTTTCTTGGAAAGCCACACCATACAAAAAAGGCAATTAAAATTTTTACTAGTAGTAGACTTACAGATTTAAGAAGCATAGCTGGTTGAAACTGGCATACTTGAGATACATAGATACAGATGTAGATGTAGATATAGCAATACTTGTGTGTGTGTGTGTGTATATTAATAGCTCAAATTTTTCTTCTTACATTTATTTTTCTTTTAAAAACATGAATATTTCTACCATAACAATCATTTTAAAATATCTGCATTTATATTGTAAAGGGCTATCAGTATTAACCTGAGATTCACATGATATAATATATATATTTTATATATATTTCTAAATATATAGGAAATTATATATACTATAAATATATATTAGAAAATAAAATAGAAATTGCTGTTGTGTAGAATCACAATTCATGAATATTCTGCACATTTAAGATCAAAAATAGGTATTTTACACGATTTGGGTCAGACTGATATAAAGCAGGGATAAGGACTAGGGAGCGACACTGCCAGATGATTAAAGGAGAAAGCTGTTTTCTGAGAGCTGGGACAGAATCCCCAGCTCCTGCCATTTAGAGGAAGAGAGTTTTACCTTGGCTAAGTTGGGGTTCAGTCCCTATTACCTTGCTCCAGGGCAGGATGGCGTGGTGCAGGGGCCAGGCACACGAGAGTTTCCCAAGGCAGAGCATCCATAAAACAGAGGGTGAAGGGAGGAGCAGGCAGGGGAGATAAACCCTTCCAGGACACCCTTAGTGACCAGACTCCATCTCCAAGTCAGCTACGAGTCTCATAATCCAATTGAGAGCCACTTAAAAGTTCACAGACTGACAAAAATGTGCAGAAGTGAAAGGTTATTCCAAGTGTCAACATGGTTATTTTCAACCAAATCTACCATAACAGGACTACCCCAGAAGAATGGCGGGGACGTTCTGTCTAACTACACATCAATTGAAATATGGAGCAGTATTCCACCATTTATTTGCATTTTAATTTGTTTGGTTTGAATAATTTACTGAGATAAGGGTGCTCTGATAGGAATTGGAGATATAGTAATGAAGGAATCAAAATCTCTTTCCTACTGAACTTATACTTTAACTACTTCTTATTTTTGGTAGTCTGTGAACATTTGTATAATGATTCTCAGAATTTTTTCACCCCTTTTTCTTTATTAAAAGAAAATCAGTAGCATTAGGGATGTCACAGTGCTCAAATAAAACTGTATTCTACTTTCTCTTTCAGATAGAGGAGTGCAATAATGTGTAAGTGAAAGTCAATGAATGAGTTTTCCAGAAAAAATTTTCTAGCTGGGAGGCATAGTCCACTATATTTTCTCTTTCCTCCATTCTACTATTGAGAAAATGGGTGTGATAGCTGGAGTTGAGTAGCCATTTTGAGACCATGATACAACTTGAAGTTAGAAACAATAACCTAAAAAGATAAAGCAGAAAAACAGAAAGGGTCTGGTTCTCTGGTGAAATCTCAGAGGAAACAGAAAAATCTTAGAAAAACGTGTCCCTGAATTTTTTCAGTATGAAAAGATGTCACTTATCCATTTTAGTAAACTATTATTTTCTGGGATTTGTAAAACATACAACTCTTTCTAATCTTGACAGATACCTATATGTACAGAGAAGAGACATGAGTTATAATACAAGAAAGGAAGGGAAAAGAAAAAAAGAATGGAAAGAAAAAATTGAAACAGTTTTGTAAATAAGAAGGGAATGAGGGATTGAAGAGAGGAAAGAGGAATGGAAAAAAAGATGAATCAAGATATACTATGTACGGGTACAAATTTCCCATTATGAATGTGATCACTGTGCATATCTGAAATGTATCAATAAAATTAATTTTAAAAATACAAGCATGACTTTGTACACTTGCTGAAATGTTACTCCACATGTAGATCTGGTTATATTTAACCAAATCTTCCATATAACCTACTACTCCAGCTTTCATAGCTCTCTGGTGAAAGTCTGCTATCAGATATTGATAGAAGAGGTGTCTGACCAGAGAACCCCTGGATCCTTCAAAACAATGTTTAGTGTTCATGACCAATGAGCCCATCAGCACGAACTCCTCAGTCAGTGAATCACAAAGTAAGCTATTTCTGTGCCATGGTTCTTCTATGCCTTTTTTACTTTCTAAATTCTTGTAAGACATACTATGCCTTGCACAACTCATTATTTAATTAACTGCTTTTGATAATTCCCATTGTTCAGTGAGTGCCTTTTGTCTCTAGTAAGGCGGCCCTGCTGATGAGAACACTATCTCGTCATGTTTTTCACCTGCCACACTGAGGTTAACGTAGAATATTCACTTATTAACTAGGTGGTCGTATGATTCAAGCATCCTTGTTTCATGATGAAACGTGGTGGTGTGATTTTTATGGGAATATTTAAAGCTTTTTTAAAAAATATGGAGCTTTTTTGAATACATATTAAATAGTAAATGTGTTTGAAACAAAAATGTGTTTCATGATTCACCACACTGTATCAGAGCATTTTTAGAAACGTCTTTAGGGGCGCTCGCACTGATGTATTCAGTGGCCCACTCGCACGGTGCTCGGTCTTTCATCCAGCATTTCTGTGTTTTACCCCCTGGGTGTCAGGGCTGATCTGCAGTGGAGACCAGGGAAGTGGGGGATGGGCAGAAAAGAGTGAGGAAAAGACCGCGTCATAAGCAAAGTGTGTACCACACATCTGTGCAAGCCCATAATGTAATTCTAGATAATGGGAAGGAAGAGTTCTAGAAAAATTAAAACAAGACGAGAGGACCAGACTAGAATAAAGGTTTTCTTTGATCTGGCAACAAAAGACCTGGAAAAAAGGATTCGGGACTCTAAATCAGAGATAAAGGACGTTTACTCCAGAAACAATCCAGAGCCCCTGCAGGGCCCCTGAGGGGCAGAGAGGTAGGAGGAAACCCCGGAGGCCAGAGAACACCTTGGAGGTGAAAGGAAGAATCGCGTTTTACTCCAGAGGTAACAGAAAGCTACTACAGAGTTTAAGCACGGTGGCGCATTGCCAGGTTTACACACTAAATGGTTCTTCTGGCTGCTGAACAAGGGTAAAGTATCGAAGAACCGGAGTGGAACTTGCGAGACCAAGTAAGGGACGCTGACCGTAGTCCAGGTGAGAAGGAAAGTCTGCCGGACTAAGAGGGCAGCAATGAGGACTGAGAAGGGGCCAAGTTCGGAAAACACTCAGTGGGTGCAAAGGTTGGGGCTTGCTAAGGTTGTGGGTGTAGCTGTGCTCCGTTCAGGGTCCGCCCATGGGGCAGGTGAAGTTGCAGAGTATCTGCTTTTCCACATGGAGACAGTGAATAAAACGATCTTATTTCACCCTAGGAAACACAGCTTTCCTTAAACAATGGCCCTTTCAAGTGGATCACCTGTCTGGGGATAAGGAGGCGTAGAGATCTCTGCAAAGAATTCTTAATGGTGGCCAACGATCTTTAGAAGTGGCTAATCAAGAGGTGGAGAGAGAAGAAAATGAAGCATGATAATTTTATGAAGATCATCATTTTACAAACAGTATAAGTGATCAATCCCAAATTGCAAATACTGAATGCTTGTTTTTATTTTGTCTTAGACTTTTACTTTGTCCCTTGGCAAGGGGCAGCTTTAATTACAGCTAGAAAAACAACAAAGAAGATGTCAATTTAAGAATTCACTAAATCAGATTGGTTAAATTGAGTACTCTGTTAAAGTAGGGTAATAGCTATGTCGTTTGAATTATCAGGTACCACTCATAAATGTGGACATTTGGAGCAAGAAATACAGATCGGAAAATTGACAGCTTTGTGGGCGGCTTGAAAGGTAAGAAGAAGACATGCTTTTAAAAACACCAGAGAAAGAGAGTGAAGGCTCTCAAATGCAGAGAAGTCAGTGATTAAACACACCGTCAATCGATTCTGAAAGTAGGTGTGCAATGAGAGTTGGGTGTTTCACACGCAGAAATCATTGTGCCAAACACATAGATATCCACCCCGATGTCCTCATTAGGTATGATGGTTTTTGCCTCAGTCCTTCTGTCGTCAGAAAGATCAGGATTTAATGTTTTTTCGTGTTGATGTAACTGGGGACTTTCACATGGAACATGGCTGAGCTGGAGCAGATCACAGCAAGCAGTGAGTCAGTGTGTGAGACAGACAGACAGACAGACAGACAGACAGACAGACAGGTACTGGCACAACTGTGAGTGGACTTTTACAGCCCAGTGAAGGGTGAAAACCTTTAACATTCATTGTGTACAATTTTTGACTTAGTTTTGCAAGATAGGTCACGTATTTTTGCAATTTTAGAAATTAAAGAAACAAAAGAGGAACTAAAAAGGGAACTAGTGAAACACTCAATTGTTAATTCTCAATTCCAAATTAAAAATACGCATGTGGGAAATGCTAAAAGATGGAATATGATCCCATAGAATGAGTAATAATGCTTTTTACTGAGATGAAGCCTGACTGTCCTGCCCAGCGGAGGCTCTGTGACTCACTGGGCGGGGGAGGACGATTTAGCTCAAGATGGAAACCAGCAGATCTCACTTAGGGATGGCACGTTAAACTAAGTTTGCTTGGTTTTCCAGCAACTGTAAACTTGCTGCTATTATTCCCCATTTTACAAGATAAATAAATATAAGGTTAATATTTGAGAGGAGTAAAGTGGTGGCATTATAAACCCATTCTCCAATGGTATTTCTACAGCTTTCCTTCAGGAAGTGATTTTGTCAGCATTAGGGACTCTTGGAATTGTTTGAAAGACTGGTTGGTGAGCAAACTTCAGCTAAGAAAATGAAAAGCCTTCTGCCTACTAGACACATTCCCTATGGGCAGGAAGAGGGCCTAGAAGGGCTCCTGTCCTGGCCATTGAGCTGGAGCTGCAGTGACTGGCAGGAACTGAGTCTAAGATGGGTTCCTGCTCCATCCAATGATGGGGCTCAGGGCTTGAGACCACTAGAAAAGTCAGCGACACAGTAGGACCTTGGTTAGAGTACACGTGACGGACAGATAGGACGTGGCATGGAAAACACTGAAGCAACAGTAATACGAGCCAGCAGGTGTTAAATTAGGTGAACCAGCTTTGTGCTTGGGGACAAAGACACATGGAATAGAAGTGGGCGGGTAGTGTCGCCTTCTCCTTTTTTCCCTCTTTTTTTTTTTTATTCTTCTCTCTTTTCCTTTTTCTTTTTGAAATGGCTGGGGAGAACTCCAGTCGTGGAAAACTAATTATATCCCCCAAATCTATGCACAAAGATCAGGCCCAAACCCAGCACAAATCCACCTGCAATCTTAGCGAGGGTGCACAGACACAAGAGGAATCTCAATATTTTTATTGTTCTCTGTCTGGTGGGTTTTCCTCTTGGTAGTCCACTGGGACGGTGTGTTTTGTTTTGCTATTTATTTTTATTTTTGTTTTTTGTTTTTGTTTTTGTTCTTGTTAGTTTTTGTAATATATTTTCTCTTTTGTGTTCTCTTTTTCTCTCAGTTCTGCTTTGCCATTTTGTTTTTCTTTCTGTATATTTGTTGGGGGTTTTTTGTGAATGATTATTTTTGTTTCTTGTTTTTTTTCTTTTTTCTCTTTTTTGTTTCTTTACCTTTGCTTTTCTACCTTCTTTTCCCTCTTGTTCACATTTAGAACTCTAACTTTCCCCTTTGTATTATTCCACTCATTCTCTTCTTTTCTTTGGTCAACTATCTCACTTGATTTTATGAGACTTTCATGAGGGTAAACATCACCTCTTCCTTGTCTAGGTCACTTCAACACTCCTAGGCCTCCTCTTTAAATCCTTCCATCCTGTATCCTGCAATTACTCAAAACTAGGATGATCATCCTTTGTCCACCAAACTTGCTCCTACTATATTTAACCCCATGTGCCTCTCCATCCTCCTCTCTACCACTCTTTAACCCTCATTATTATTATACTGTGAAGACAAGTTCTGGGGATACACAGAAAGATCAAGAAACACTTATATCTAGAAGACACCTTTGAGGAAAAATGATCACCCATAAAAGCCTGGACACCAGGCATAAAAATATCTATCATAAAAAACCCTATGTTAAGATTGTGTTAATCCTTTCTCAAGCATCGACACAGAAAACATAATAAAAATAGAAAATGATAAGAGGAAGAAGCAAAATGCAGATCCAAATGCCCATCCCACCCATGACAAGTCCAGAGCAAAAAGAGATAGAAGAAATCAGAAGGCAACCACTGGAATTCTCTGAAATGATAGCAGCAGAAGTGAAAAAACAAATGGAAGAGGCCATAGAAAAAATAATGTCTAAGGTACAAAAAGAAATGACAACCAAAATGAAAAAATTAAAGCAGACACATAAAAAAATAAAGGTTAGGAAAATGATGGAAACCATGAATGCCCAACACAAACAAGAAATAGAATCAATGAAACAGATCCAAACAGAAAACCCGGGTGATTAAAAACTCCATTGAAAGTATATGCAACAATAACAAAAAAGAATGTATATGCAACATATTGAATGAAGGTAAGGATAGAAAAGCAGACCTAGAAGATAGGAATGTGACTAGCTACCAGGAAAAGAAAGATATCTTAAAAATAGCAAGAGACCATGAAAAATCAATTCAATAGTTACAAGACAAAACAAAGAAGAACAACTATAAGTTTGACTGGAATCAGTGACAAAACTGGAGACAGCACAAATGCCATTAAAAACCTCTTCACTGAAAGAACAGAAAACATCCCAAACATGGATAAAGAACTTGACATGCAAATAAGTAAAGCATATAGAACTCCAAATAACCACAACCAAAATAAATCTACACCAAGGCATATAATAATCCGATTCCAGAAATCAACTTAAGAACAAAATATAAAAAGCAGCTAGAAAAAAGCAAAACAAAACAAAACAAAAACAAGTTACTTATAAAGGAAAGCCCCCTCAGAATCACAGCAGACTTGTCAACACAAACCCTCAAATCAAGAAGAGCTTGGAGTCAGGTATTGCAAGTCTTAAAAGCAAAGTCTTCAACACTGATTGATGTACCCCACAAAATGATCTTTCAAATTCAACAGAAGAGTAAGGTACTTCCATCACATAGAACAACTGAAGAAATTCATGACCAAACTAGCTCTACAAAATGCTCTGAAGGCTATATTAGAAAAAGATAATGAAGATCACAAATGCACAAACACCAATAGAAAGAAATCACCGAACAGGGCAAGCAGTTAAATGGACGAGAAAGACATGGAACGAACAACAGGAAAACAACATGAAAAAGATAAGCCAATATATATGAGATGTAACCATCAATAAAAATGGTCTCAACTCACCAATCAAAATGAACAGACTAACAGAATGGAGTAAGAAACAAGTTTCAATAAAATGCTGCATTCAAGCAACTTATTTAACCCAAAAAGACACTAACTAAAAATGAAAGGATGGAAAACAACTCTCCATGCCATAGGAACCCAGAAAAAAGCAGGGGTGGCTCTTCTATTTGCATATAGCATAAACATTAAGCCAAAACTGATCAAAAGGGACAAGGAAGTCACTACAAACTTGTTAGGGGGAAATCCCAAGAAGAAGAGATAACAATCATAAGTACATACATATGTGGCAAACACCAGTGAACCCAAATACTTAAAACAACATTAACAAACATGAATAACCAAAAAAGCATTAACACAATTGTGGTGGGGGGCCTCGATACCTTACTCTCACAAATAGGTCAATCAACCAGACAAAAATCAACAAAAAAATTTAAGAATTAAACCAGGCCTGTGAACAAATGTGCTTGGTAGATGTCTACAGAATGTTCCACCCCTGAAACATCAGAATATGCATTCTTCTCAGCTGCACATGGGATTTCTCCAAAATAGACCACATAGTAGCCCATAAAACATGTTTCAGTAAATGTAGAGGGATTGAAATCATTCCTTGTATACTATCTGGCCATAGAAAAATGAAACTGGAAAGCAATGACAAAAAAACTACAAAAACTACACAAATACATGGAAATTAAACAACACACTTCTGGAAAACCAGTAGGTCACAGAGGAAATTAAACACAAAATTACGTGTGTATGTAATTAAACAATACCAATACAACATACTGAAACTTATGAGATGCAATGAAAGTAGACCTAAGAGGGAAATTTATAGTGATAAACTCTCACATCAGGAAAACAGAATGAGCTCAAACAAACAATCTTAATGAGCTCTACTAAATAACCTCAGACTTTTAGAAAATCATCTACATTGTATCTTGACAGAAGTATAAGTTATCGTTTGGCAGAAGCCGAGCAAAAAGTGTTGATCAGACCAATGACTCTCAGTACTTGAGGGTGTTTCAAGACCAATATGAATACAAGGCACTGATGAAAATACCACCCTTATCTAAGCACAAAGGCTCTGATCCTGCAGGAGATACTTCTCCCTCCAGTGATGTGTTAGGACCACACTAAATATGTCCCTTCCGCCTGAGAATTTGCGTTTTCACTACTTTATTTCCTTTTGATATTCACTCATAGGTTTGCTAGACTTCTTTGTAATTTCTGTAGCCATAAATGAAAAAAAGTCATGCATCAAATCACACTGTCTAGCATTAAGTAATATCTCATTGATTTGAACAGAATATTAGTCTAAAATCTTAAGTAATCAGTTAAGTTTTCGAGTGGCCAATTTTATTATAGCTATTGATAATAAGGAAAATTAGTAGAAGCTGATAATTTCTAAAGAAATCATTTGAAATATGAATATTTGCCTCTGCTCTCTAAACTTTTCAAATGAACTGTGCTTTATACCTTCATCACCAATGAATATCCCTTTATGAAAACAGATACTGATGAGTATATGTGCAATTATATGATGAGTGTATCATGTAGTGATAGGATATATTTTGAAACTGTATTGGTAGGTGGTTCCATGATTGTAAAATCACCATTGTGTAATTACACAAACTAGGGTGCTACAGTGTCATTGGCAACATGACTGAATGAGAGCACCATCCCCCATGGTCTGTCACGGAAATATTCTTAAACAGCACATCACTCTATCATAAGAGGCATGGATAAAAGGTGGCTTATATTTATTACAATTTCTGCAAGAATATGAAGCAAGTGGAACTTTCCTACACCACCTGGTGGGATATAAAAGGCTCGAACATTTTGGGTGAATATTTTGGCAGCTTCTTAAATTTAAAAAAAACTGATCCATTATTTCAACCCCCAAGTATTCACCCACGAGGAATAAATGTATCTTTCCAAGGAAATTATATGTAAATGTTCATGACAGACTTATTGGTAATAACTTCAACCTGAAAATACTATTGTCTAAATCTGAAAAGGACAAAAACAACAAAAAAATGTAGACCATTCTCCTCGATGAACATAATGCAAAAGTCCATAGCAAAATAATTTTAAATTGAATTTAACAGGCAGAAATGGATCATGTACCATGACCAAGTTAATTTCAGTTCATGGATGCAAGAGTGGTTTAACATAAATAGCATAAAAGATTTAAAAAGATGTATATGGCCATAGCAATAAATTCATAAAAAGCATTTGATAAAATTTAACATACCTTCATGATAAAAAGGCCAAAACAAAGTAATATAAAAATCATGCCTCAACCTAAGTACAGCTATGTGTGACAAACCCATAGCCAGCATCAAAGTGAATAAAGAAAAATTGATCCTTTCTGATCAGGAAGAGAAAAGTGCCAGTTGTCACTACTCTTACTCACTGGTGTAATAGAAATTTTAGCCAGAGTAATTAGGAGAGAGAGAAAGAAGCAAAGAGCCTATAATTAGGAAAAGAGGAAGTCAGAGTATCTCTGCCATGATTCTATACATGACAAAGCTAAGGTCTCCAGGAGAAAAAGGAGCACACATAAGCTATTGGTTTGGAATATAAATTGGTACTAGAGCATTTTGAAAAACAGTATGGATGCACCTCAAAAAGGTAACATTGTAACTATCACGTGACCCAGCATACAAAGTCACAGTAAGTAAAGTCAGCATACAAAAGAGATACCTGCATGCTCATGTTTATTATGCCACTATTCACCATAGCCAGTCTATGAAATTAGACTGTGGACCCATCAACAGATAATAAACAAGTATCATATGACACATGTATACAATACAGTATCATTCAGTTAATCAGTGACATCCTGTCCTTTGCAGCAAAATGGATACAACCACAAGACATTATGTTAAGCAATGTAAGTCAGGCACAAAAATACAAATATTACATGTTCTTTCCTATACAGAAACTTTAAAAAAGGAAAAAAAAAACCTGACCTAACATAGAGCGTGACTACTGCAAGCAGGGAAGAACAGTGGAGTCTGGGCAGGAACAGAGGTAGAAAAGAGTTGATAGACTTGATCAAGCATACATGTATCAAAGTATCACAGTGAGTCTCATTAATTTGTCAAGTATGTAAGTGTTACTAGCAAAGTTAAAAAGAAATTGTGGCTGACCTGTATAATTGAATACTATTCATCAATTAAGGGAATGAATTATTGAGACAGGTTACAATGTGGACAAATATCAAACTTACTATGTCGAGTTGCATTTGTACATACTGAATGATTTAGTTTATATAAAATAGTAAAATAATCTAAACCATTCTTGAGTGGCAGGTAGAATAGTGACTTCCTGGAAAACTGGGTGGGGGATGTCAGGAATTAAAAAAAATAATTTTCAAATGGCAAGAGGAAAATTTGGAGGGTGATTATCTTGATTTTGGCATTGTTTTCATTGGAAAGCGAATATTTTGAAGTTTGTATTCAACACTTTCAACATGTACACTTTAGTTTGTCTAAGTTATTTTAAAAACTACAGTATGTAAAAGGATTTCTTGTTCTGAAAAAAATATATATATAAATCAAGATCATAATTATACTTAAGAAGTTTGCTTAACATTTTGTTAATATGGTAAAAAGGAAGACCAGTCTCCTGTTTAAAAATGACACAAAACAACCAATGCAAATATGTGCCAGACTGACAGTATTGTCTGGCCTATTCCTAGTAATAAATATTTAGTTATAGAAGTCCATTCTCTTTGGACTTTGGGTATCATCTTTGGCCTACACTTAGTTTCATTTTGTTTTGATTCTAGCAAAACAACATGGATTTTACAATGGAAGCTAAGCTTCTTTTGAATCTGAATCTGTTGTTCTGTTGACACTTCATAGGAAATGCCACCTAAGTCCCAATCATGTATCATGCAATAATAAGAATACTCTAAACAATAGTCGTCTCTGTGAGAATAATGGAATTGGGCTCTAGAAAAACGTCTTCCTTTCATGCTCCTCAGCAGAGCTGTGCCTCCATATGAAAGAGAATGCTTTTTATTGAATACGTATGTTCTCTTGTCCTGGTATCAGCCAAGTACCATTGTGAATACTACCCTTTGCTGCAGAGGGGGAAAACAAATCAAGACAAAACCCTTTTGTTATATTCATGGTACTCCATTTCACCTAAGGACTGCTCTGGGTCACCTAAGTTCCATTTTAATCGGATGCAGCAATACTGTCTATGAAAATACACGCTGGGACAAGCTGTAGGATGTAGAGGAGCATTTAGCTGTGGCTCCTCTTTGTGATGTAAGGACCTCTCTTGTTGCAGGCATTTACTATTTTCAGACAGAAACTCAATAGGGAGTCTTGACTCTTCACAATACTTTGACATCTCTCTGATAAGCTGTACAACACAGGCGGAATTAAGCATGTGAAGCCTGTCTATGTTCCAGGCACGAAAATAAGATAGAGTATCATCAACAGTACAGTGAATGGTTATTTTTTTAAATTGTCACTGTAAAAGACACATTGCCATTAATCTCCTTCAGAATACACCCCCTCACTTGGAACATGTTATCCCTGTATTCTTGTCAGTTTCTGAAGCACTTCTGCAAGTCCTCCTTCTTGAGTGTCTTTAGTGGCGTGGCTCTGGCTACCTCCATACCCTGAATCCATGCAAAGCATTTACTTTATATTGCCCTTTTGACTGAGGAAGACCCAAAGCTCTCATGGGGCCAGATCCAGTGAAAGGTGATAGGAGCACGCATGCTTTCATTGGGCAAAAAATTCTGTCGATGTTCAATCGATGATGGTTGTTCATAAATACACTGAATACTTAAGAGAATTATGACTGTAAAAGGCATAGTGCCATTAATCCCCTCCAAAGTACTCAAACTAGTCCTCCCCTCCTTTGAACACACTTGTCCCATTGAACTTGGAAGTGTGTCTTTTATGGTAATAAAGTTTTTTTTTTTAAATTTAAAATTCACTCTGCCTTTCATTCATCTCTTGAATTTCAGATGAGTTCATAACTACCAGAATTCTGGTAGCCCCTGTGACCTCGCCATTTAATATTTTACTCAAGAGAGACAGAATTTATCTTCAAGATTAAAAGTACAAATTTAAGGGCAGGAACCACTCCATGGCGCACAGTCTATGCCTAGAAGGATACCGAATGTGGTTTAATGCATGACTGTCATGAAAATCTTACTAACTTTTGAACAAAGGGTCTCATTTTCATTTTAGATGAGAGCTTACAAGCATGATAGCTGATCCTACCTACAGTTCAGACTATTTATAAAGGGTGTGATATTCTAGGAATTTGTCTCCCAGTTCATAAAATGAAGATAATTAATGTACTTATGTCCTTGGATTGTTCTAGGACCCTAGCTACAGCTCAGACTATTTATAAAGGGTGTGATATTCTAAGAATTTGTCTCCCAGTTCATAAAATGAAGATAATTAATGTACTTATGCCCTTGGATTGTTCTGGGAAATGCATGAGAAATAATTTAGCTGCATGTCTTGCTTATGGTAAGTGCAGAATAAATATTGACTCATTCTTTGTGACACTGAATTGTGTGGATCACAACTATATGCTTTGAAATGTCTGAAAAATAGAAAATTATACTTGCAATATACATGCACATGATACATTAACTTTTATAACTTACCTGTATAAGGCATGCAATGAAAGTTTACATTTAAAAAAATTACTACAGTAAAAGATACAGGCCCTTCAAAAATACCTCTATTCACTTCAAAAACACATCAATCTGGCCACTTTCAGAAACAATTCTGGAAGTTCTCTTTTATGAATGTATCTTTAATCCTCTGAGTCCTTTTTCTCATTTATATAATAGCAATATTAATAGCTTCTACCTTAGAGTTGTTATGAAATATGTATTTATAGCTATCAATTTGTTTGAGTGTGTCTTCCTAATTGCTAGCCATTAACAACCATGTCAATAAATGATAGCTTTCAATATTAGTCACAGCATTAAATAAAAGAGGTATCAGTGCTTGGCTGATGGGCTAAGGTATCATCTTTATCGTGACTTTGTTTTAAAATCTCATCCTTGCCCACCTACATTCTTGCCTACCTAACCTAATTAATCCTCAGCACAGATTTTTTTCTAAAATATAATTTCCCTGATTTTTCCCACTTTTATCATCTTTCAATACTTCATTGGAAGGAGAAAATTTAAGTATTATGGTATAGGATTCAAAGGGCACCCAGGTCTTGTACAAGTCATCTCTCTGGCTTTCACACAGATGCTTCTCTCTCAGTATACCCAGTGGCCAATAATGCAGGATTTCTTCAGGTCCTGGAAATGCTGTGTTATCTGTTCAGTGGTTCCCTCTATGCTTTCTTGCTAGAAGATGCTTCTTTTTCTTCTACCTCAGGCATAAAGCATCTAGTTTTTGATTTGCTCAAGGGTCAACTCCCTTGTGAAGTCTTTATGCTTCCTTATTTTTGTGCTGATTTTGCTTGGGTCTTAGTTTCAAAACAACCCAAGCTCATTGTAGAAGATGCGCAAAATTCAAAAAGCAATGGTGCTTTCTTTCATATTTCTCTCCTGTCCATCCCCCTTCTGAAAGATAACCACTGTTGAACTTGCTTTTATTCTTTCATTCTTTTCATTGAAATTACAAACATTCTTACAAAAAGACTCCCACACATTCAATATGTTTTTGTGCAAAAATGTGGTCACACTGTACTAACAGTTCAGAAATATACACTTTTATTTTTAAATTCACGTGTTATCTTGCTGAATTCCAAAAACATTCTGTGAAATAAGAAGCCATGTTATCTTCTCTACTGTAGCAGAGAATAGGAGTTCAGAGAAGTTAGCTCTAGTGCTTTAAGGTTCATATGGACAACAACAGAAGAAAGAGATGCAAAATGAATCTGACTCTCTATTATCTCAGTGAGGAGATGCTGCCCGTGTGTAGGTGGGCCACATAATCAAGAACCAGGCTCATGGCTTGGGAGCTCAGGAAGGGATTATGGAAACAAAGGTATTCACTTTACTTTATAATTTGCTTTTCAAAACAATTTTTATGCAGTTTATTTCCACAACAGTTTACATTTCTTCACTCTTTTTCCTTTTCCACATTTCTTCATTCTAACTTTTACCTCATTGAGTATAACTAGTAAAAAAAAATTACTGATTTGATAAATGATTTTGTCAGAGTCTACAACTTATTCATTAAAACTAAAATATTTTAGCTACAGGGTTTCAGTGTTGTAAACCATCTGTGGGACTCTAATTACAGGTTCATCAAATCCTCCAAATATTTATTCATGTTTCCTCTTGGACATGCTGCTTATCTGTATTTCCCATCATCCTTTGAAGAAAGTTGCTCACGTGACAGAGGTCTAACCAATAGAATATGAGTACACATTAGGTGCACCATTTCCAGGTCTAGACCATAAAATTCTTGCTCAGGCATCTACCCATGTTCTTCTCTTTCTGCTGACTGCATTGTGCATATTGACAGAGAACTTGGAAACCACATATTGAAAGTGGCGAATCTCCTTAAACTGGTCCCTGGAGCACACTCTGAGGCCTTCTTAACCAGTTACCTGAATCTTCTGCCTTTGTCTGGAAGGATCTTTCATGAGCAGGAAGTAAACTTCTCTTTAGTAAGATTCTTAAATTCCACACCTCTACTTAGGATCCCTGCAGAATTGAGGGTGTTTGGGATCCTAGGATGAGAAAAATCTTTATTTTCATGAATGTCTTCAGCGTTTTCTTCTGTTACAAATTAAAACAACAAACCAGAATAATTAGTAATACCCATGACACATAGTTTTCTACCACATTACAATTTTTGCAGGTATTTAAAATTTGCTTCATGCTTACCAAGATCTTCAAAATACTGTAATAATAAACCCGCTGTGCTATTTTGTTATTTAATGCTTTAATAAAAAGAACCTTTATTATTAAATCACAAGTTATTTTAATATTTTATGAGTGTATCTCTATGGAATTGATTCCCTTTGAAAATTTTGAAACAATTTTATGTATTTAAAAGCACTTTTCTGGAAAAAAAAAATCTGAAGCTTCATCAGACCATTAAAATTTACAAATGATTATTTATATCATGTCTGAGTCATTTTATATTTTTGGGTCTTTTGTTATGCCTATTAGTATTATCTGAACTTACACAAATAATGAATTATATTACAGAGGTTTTGGGTGTGGTAAAGTTAAAGTTGATACCATTATATGTATGTATATATCCATACACTAACTTTTTGTGATTATTATATTTATTACAAAATTTTACAAGTTCTTGTCTTTTTTAAAATTTTATGATGTTTGATGGATAGTGTTCCCATGTGATTATACGGTGAAATCTATTGATCTCATTTTATGTGATTTTTAGAGGGTTTTCCTATTAAAATATCTTTCCTCAACCAAAAATCTGTTATGAGGTATCAATACTGCATGCCCAGTGTGTGCTATTGTGCAGTACAGCGCTTGGGCAACTCAACTTGGGAAACACATACCTGTACATTTTATTTGCTGTTACTTCTTTAATCCATTTGGGATATATTTTACCCTCTCCTACATAATGCATAAAAGTGATAGATCATTTTTCTAACATCAACTTTTAATAGTTTAACTCTTCCTCTGTATTTCTTCCCCACAGCGTTTCATGTATTTAAAAACTGATTTTGAGTTCTTCCATGATAATTTTATATATTAAATTTTATATTACTGTTTAGTTTATATTTTATTTAATATTTAGCCAGGCAAATTTACCTTTATTAGTAAATATATCTTCATACAATATTTTATTATTATATATTAAGTGATTTTGATGTCCCCGCAAAATTATTCTTCCAAAAAAATTGTACGGTGTGCTGTCAATAAATCAGAACTGGAAAATTTCAGAAAAAATTCATATTGCCAAACAAATAATGGCTACAAGATTTCCTCACCTATTTGATGCCAAAAAATTTTACTATTATTTTATCCACAGAATTGTCACTGACTTCACTTCAGCTTTGTCACTTAGACTCAGAGTGTGGAGAGAAGAGATCTGGAACAGCAATCAGAAATCTTCACCTAAACCCACTTTTATCCTTTCTAGATGTCTAACCTTAGACAGGTTGCTTGTTGTCTTCAAATCTCAGTTTCCTCCCAGGGAAATGTGAATGTAATCTCTATCAGAATCTACCATATGGGCTACTGTAAGGAACGAGATAATGGAGTTGAATCTCCTTAAAAACTGTGAAGTGTTACAGGCAACAAATTATCTTTTAATTAAAGTAACCGTCCCTCAGGAGGCAGAGAAGTATTTACTGTTTTTGACACCCCCATCACTGCATTCTCTTAGGGGGGAATTTGATGTAAGGCAGATATGTCTTGGATGTTATCCAAGATTTAGTCTTACTGGAGAAGCCAGGAAAAGCTCATTATAAGTTAGTCCCATGACAAGGACTGAAGATGGTCTCAGACACGAGTTGTGATTCATGTACCTTCCAAGGGTGCAGAAGGAGTGATAAGGGAGAAATCAGTAGGCTGGCTTCATGTGGCCCCAAGTTAGAACTGGGAAATCGAAACTGGAGGAAATTATACTAAGAAAGGAAAAGCCCGATTTTAGTTATATTAAACGGATACCTTTAGTGCTGGTTAAGAGTTACCAAACTTATACATATCAAAGTCCAGTTTTCTTCAACATTTGAATGCAAGTTGAATAGTTGGATGATAAATTCAGTAGCATTTAATGTAGAGCTGCATTTTATTTCTTTACAAAATAAATATATTCCTTGGAAACACTGTAGCACACCATGTCTTCCAAAATTATATGTGCAAATTGTGATTGATATGTTTCTACTCTAAAATTACCACTATCTGGGTACAATTTTTGCAGTGTTGTAGAATTACCATAAGCATCAATGGGAGGAGTGTGTTTCCCTCTGAATGATTAATCCAATGCTGTAAATATGTTTACAAAAACAAAGTGTATCCACTAAACAAAGCTATGTGCAGTTTTCTGCTTTTTAGAAATTATAGCATATTTTTACAATTATGAAGAAAAGTAGTGATGGAAATTGTATTTTATGGATTGCTTCCATGTATCTCCCATTCACAACATTATGTTGGAATCATAGAATTAAATGACTATTCATAATACCTCTGCAAACTGACTTATAACTTTACCAATGTTAATTTCATGTGGTAAAGGGGGCTTGCCATAGTGTGTGGACTCTAAACTTAACAAAACCAGATTGGGAAATCAGTTCTTATTCTTATGCACTGTAAAAGTGTTATAACTTCTCTGAGTTTATTTGATATTTTTACTTCTTTAACATAGGAATATCCTACACTGCTGATAGGAGTGATGATAACATTAGCACATTATAATTATATCTTAGTAGTGATAACAATAATAGTAGTGTGATGATGTAAGATTATACAGGTATGGAGTTTATTTGGTATCTAAACTTTGCAAGCCACAAACAACCGTTCACATTATTGAGACTTTCAAAGCTTTCACTGGTGAGAAAAATTTTCTCAGTAACCTGTGTTGACACAATTATTTTTCTTACATCTTATTGGAATTTATTCAGTCCTGATATAATTTCTTATTGAGTGGTTACTGCCTGACTTTTTTTAATGTACATAACACCTTCGTTAGATAGCAATCCAGCCCCACTTCTTACGAGTTTCTAAATGGGTAAGTAAATGCTATGTGTTCAGTAAAACTTCAGAAATGAAAAACAATTCTTTGTAGCCTGACAGATTTAACAAGGCATCTATTCTTAAAAATGCAACAGCCACATCACATAAATTGAGAATCAAAGGATTTTAATATACTTGCAAAAGCAATCGAACAAAGAAATTTCTGAGGACACAGTAATTGTTAAATATAAGGTTAAAATTCCTGCAGACTTTAACCGAGTTGCTTCTACCTCCCGTAGAGAAAGACTGACATTTTGGCATAACCATTTGGGAACCAAATGATCTGCACCCCAGTATTCACACCTTTACAGCTAAGACACTGATTTTTCCTCCAAGCCCCAAATTCATGCCACACTGGTTTTTCCCCCAACACCAAAAGATTCCCATCTGAGTTTGCTTTTTGCTGAGCCTATTCCAGGCTCTTCTCCAAGATTTCCTGGTGATTTCATTGCTTGGCTCATTCAGAAATTTACTCAAAGGTGATGATTTCTATAAGTCCTATCCTGGCCTCTTCAAGGGCAACTCCTCATTTCTACAGCACTGTTTTTCTCTTCTCCCTGCTAAATTTTTCTCTGTAATACTCATGAGCTATTTTACAAACTTTCAAATTTACTTGTTTATTTTCACTATTCATTCCTATGAATAATAAAGTTATAAGTAGAATATAAATAATACAGTTATAAGCAATAGCTTGGTTCATTGCTTTAGCTCTAGTGACTAGAATAGTCTCTGGAACATAGGACACAATTCCTAAATTGTGAATGGATGAATGCCTTCTTTCTTGCACTTTTAATTGATGGTTTTCTATAGGAAAAATGTAGCAGTCCAGGCAGAGTGTCAGCTTGATTGTCATCAGAGCTTCCCGGGAGATTGGTGGAACACAATCTTGTGTATACCTGGATGGCTCATGGACTTCAGGGTCTATACCTGATTCCTCACAGCTTTGTTTCTGACACTTGATCTGTTATGCTTCCTGGCATGCTTCAACTGAGCATGTTTTGCTCAATCATGCCATTCTACCATAACGTTTCTACTTTGGAGTCACACAAACATGGACTGAATTCCCTAAACTATGAACCAAAGTAACCGTGCTTCCTTAAGCTGTGGGTGTCAGATATTGTGTATCAGTAATGACGAGCTAATTCAGAAAATTGATACTGAGAGTGGGGCGGCTGTGACTGTACTGAAACTGGCTTATGAGAAGTGATTGGAAAAGTTTGGCCTAGAGAAACCCTACAGTGGAATAAGGAGAATGTAGTGGGTGATTCTAACTGGAGTTAGAGAAGGCAAGGATGCCCATAGGATACCAACAGTAAAGGTCAGACTCAGTTCCTTTCAGTTGAAAACAAGGGCTCCATTAGCAACTGGATTAGAGGCCATGATTTTTACAATGGCAAAAATGTTTTCTGCATTTGTCTTGTGTTCTTGAACTTTTCAGGAGTCTGAGAATAAAGGCAGTGAAGTAATTGATCTGGTGGAGGAAAATCAAGGTAATACAACATTCACACTGTGGCATGGATAGTGCTGCTTGCTTTGTGCCAAATTTTTAGTGGGAGTTGAAGGTAAGATGAAGAGCAGGAAATTTTGAAAAACTTAAATTTTGGCCCAGAAGAAATCATCCATGAAGTTGGGGGTAAAGTAGGTGTGACTGAAAAGACTAGTACCATTAAAAAGAAACCAAAAACTTTGCTCTGGGACAAGAAGAAAGATGACTTGAGGACTTCTAAGAAATCAAAACCCCACGTGTAGAAGTAAAATAGTTCCACTTGAAAAGGGATCCCTGGGGTCCCTGTCCCCA
The DNA here is from genome assembly GCA_004027295.1 of Dolichotis patagonum. Classification (NCBI taxonomy): domain Eukaryota; kingdom Metazoa; phylum Chordata; class Mammalia; order Rodentia; family Caviidae; genus Dolichotis; species Dolichotis patagonum. The sequence goes on along the minus strand of PVJX010001956.1, from coordinate 118,535 downwards.
AAGTGCCTCTTAAATGATTGGTTCTCCATGCTTCATTCTACTGGACTTGGCCAAGCAGGCACTCAGAAGTGACTCCAAGAGAACCTGGCTGCTGGTCCCACTGACAGCTAATTGTGGCATCATCCACGTGGTGCTAGTTTTATTGGCTTGCACAATTTAAGACTTGTGGGCTTAGGGAGATTTCCAGTCAGACTTCAAAGGAAGGGCAGGAAAGTCACCGTTGAGAGGCAGTGTGTGAAACTGTGGGGATAAAGCTGAAGATGTGGTGGAGACTCCAGGAATTTGAAGACACAAAGTATGTGGATCACCTACTGGTACAGTTTATATCTGCATGGCCCTCATATGCTCATCGGTGGGGCTTTTGGGAGGTGACAGGTTCGTGGATGTGTGACACTCATCATTAGGTTAGTCCACTGATGGCTTGATGACTTGGTGAGGTGGTGGTAGGTGATGCCTGGTGGCAGATGGTGCCTAGTTGGTAGGTGTAGCCTGCAGGTGTATATCCTTCCTACTCCCAAGATCACTCCTGGATTCCTGTCTTCCTAGCCATGAACTCTTTCTCTGCTATGCTGCCCTGCCTTGGAGCCAGCCGCCTATGGACTGAAGCCTCTATAAACAATGAGATAAAATAACCTTTCCTCCTTTAAATTGTGTCAGGTATTGTGTATTGGCAAAGAATGAAGTAACCATGATCAGCCAAGAAAATGTTTAGGATGTCAGCATGAGAGAGAAGCAACTGGGTCATGGTGGGAGGGCCCCCAACTCCCACCTCACCGCCATGCGTCCTGGACTAGGATACAGAACTAGAGGGCTCAGTGTTTGGCCTGTGGGGTTCTGCTCTTGGTTTGGTTCTATTCTTATCTATCCCCTTATTCCTCCCTGTTTGAGTGAAAATATTTATCCTGTACCAGTGTAATTTGAGATTATGTAACTCGCTTTTTATTTTTTAATCGAGATTCATGGCTAAGAGAGTGTCTTGAGGATCAGAGGATACTTGGAATTTTAACCAACACTGGGACTACTGACACTTTGGGGGAAGGATGATTGTGTTTTGTTTGTATCCAGGATAATTGTATAATGCTAGCTGGAATTATGGCCTTGTTTATTTGGATATTAAATATGGGTTAAGGAGATACGTTGGGTACCAAGTTGGGACAAGGGATAACCTATTGCAGTTATCCCTTGGAAGATGGAACATCAACCTGATTGACTTGGGGATACACCTGGAAGATGGTGAGGCACACTTCTGGGTGGGTCTTAGAGCATGATTTTGGGGTCTTTATCTGGTCACTCACCCCTTCCTTTCTGGCATTGTTCTCCTGCTCTGCTTTCTGACCATCATGTCCTGAGCATCTTTGCACTGCCATGTCCTTCTACCATGGTATTTGTCCTTTGGACTCAGTTGACCATGTACCGAATTCCCTGAACCTGTCAGCCAAGTTAAGCCTCTCCTCCTCTAAACTGTGGGTGTCAGCTATTGGTGTCAGGATTTTACCACTTGTGGTATCATGTTGGCTCTTGAAAAGTTTCAGATTTTGGTCCATTTTGGATTATAGATATATATGTTACAGATGTTCAATGTATGGTATATTTTTGTCCCCAAATCTATTAGCAGTATTTCTTTTTATTTTGTCTTCTATCTACCCAGTTAAAAACAAACTCCAAGACTGTGCAATTCACCCTTCTGTTGTGACCAGATGACATGATCAATTCCTTGTCTCACTTGGAGAATGCCACCTCATTTTTTCAACCTGTTAATTAGTGCAGACATTGCTGGTGGAAGAGGAAGGTGAGACAAACTCTCACTAGATGCTTATGAAGGAAGCAACACAACATTTTGCTGGTGTAAGAAAAGCCTAACGCAAGAGGCAGCCTCTGCCCTGACAGCTGGGTTGGAATGAGCACAGAGAAATATCTCGTATGAAACAGAGGAGAGATGGCTGGTCTTTAGTAATCAGTAATTAGTAATCAGTGACAAAGTTCTAGGAGGACTGGTGTTAAACCAATCTCTGAAATTTTTGGGTTATGAAGCCTGTCTGTCTTCTGTGAAATGTGAGAAGCTCTTTGGGCAGTGAGGGTCAGAGCTTGTGACCTCATCTCCAAGAAGAAAAGCTGCTTCTGAGGCAGAACTGTGAGAACAGAGGTTTGTATTTTGTTGTTTTTATTATTTCTCTAATATCGATGTCTTTTGATGGAAACAATTACCAAAAATAGTGTTTCATCACTTTGAGTCTTACAATTTGCTAAGAATTCTGTTCAGAAATATGTTTAAATCATTAATTTCCAATAACATTGCCATTGCATCCCTAAGAGTATGAGTCCTGTATTTCCAAAGATTATTATTAACACCAATTGTCTAAAAGTTGTTCCACATTCATCCTCAAAGGTTCCTCTCCTCTAAGCCGTTGCTTCCATTGAATGGTCTTACTAAGGTAAAGAGATCCATTTTCTTATAAATGAAAATAAAAAATATCACTTTAAAAACATATAGATATATATTATAAATTTTGCAGCATTTAAGATACACATACTTAACAAAACACCTCCTCATATCCTGAACAAACTGCTTTGAACTCCATGATCCTCCATTTTTTCTTATGTGTCATCAACAGAAGAAACTAGTTGAGACCCAGAGACAGGCCAAACAATGAGAAGCAGTGGTCCGCTCTATAGGTGTAGTGCAGCAAACTGATGAGGTTTATCTATGGCAAACTGCTGTCTCATTTTTCTCAGGTGTCCTAAGATATCTTTGCTTGTAAGGTTATTTGAGAAACTCACGGGTAATCTGCCTTGAAGCCTTCTCTCCTACAATCAGGTTGTAAGAATCAGTGTCACTTATTTATGATGTCATTTGTCTACAGTTTTGTAAAGCTCTATGTTCGTGGTCTAGGAAAGCCCATTGCTTCCTTGGTTACCACTTTATTATACCCATACTTTGCTTTTTTCAGAATATTTTTCCAGAATGCCTTCAGAGAAAAGTGTTGAGTAACTGCTCCCCTATAGGAGGGCAACACTGCCACATCTGTCCAGCTGAATCAGTAAGGACAGTGAAACAAAATAACAACAACAACAACAACAATAATAATAATTGCTGAGTGTCCAGAATCTGTTTCACAGAATTGGGTCAAAAAGATGGAAATAACAGATCATTTTTTTCAATCCTCAGCATCTGAAATGTTTTATACAGTGCTTCATAATTTACTTTCTGATTTGAAATCTTTCCAAAATCTTGTTTACCTGACCTAGTGATGGTCCAAATGTAATGTTTCAACTAATTTCATAGATCATTTCCAGTGATAACACTGTGACACTTTGGGTGGCAATCTTATCTCTTAAAAGCCTAATTTTTCCAAAACCAAATAGCAAAGATGTTTTATTCACACACAGTTTTTCATTATAGTACAGAAATGTCACTGAAATAATGAAACAGCTAAAAGACACTCATAGTATTAATAAATAGTAATGATAATTCAATTATTTTTCAAGTATCTAATGTGTCTTAAGCTCATTCGATAATCCTAATAGTCCTATGGGTAAGTTCTGCTATTGTGCCCATTCTATAGAAGAGCAAACTAATGTTCAGTTGCTAATAGTTGATGAAAATTGTCCAAAAATCAGCGTCAAAACTTGACAGTTGTTTCACCTAAAGTGTCTTTTCCGTAGATTGACCTTTGCTTTTTCCACCGGCATGAATCTTCAAATAGCGAAAGCGCTGGAATGCCGAGGAGCACACATGAAGAGCTTGTGCACACCAAAGACCTCTTTCATGCAGCTGGAGGGACTAACTTCACAATCTTAGGCTAATGGCTTGATTTTTTGGGTTTTTCTGTTTGCAGAATTGTCGACTTGAAATGAACATGTAAAGACTTAGCCATACCAGGCACATTTTGGATTCTCTTTTTTCCTTTTCTCTTCCTTCCCTCAGTCCTTCCTTCTTTCCTTTCTTCTGTCCTCCTTGCATCTTCCTTCATTCCACCTTTCTCTCCTTCCTTCCTTCTTCCTGCTCTCCTTTTTTCCTTCCTTTCATTCTTCCCCATCCTGTCTTTCTTTTATTTTTCAGTAAGTGAGTTCTTATGCAAGTACTCTACCACTGACCTATATCTCCAGAGCCCTTTTTAAAAATGCTGAGATGAGATTTCACTAATTTGCCCAGACTGGACTTGAACTCATGATTCTCCTGCCTCACTCTTAGGAGTGGAGATTGGTGTACACCATTGTGCTCGGCTTCATTTTAGATTCTTAATAAGGACTCACCTCATTCTCTCCACCCTGCAGGCCCAGTACCCAAATGATGCCATGCTTTCGGCACCACCTTGCATTGTAAATTCACATACAGCTCATTAGAATTTTTAAAGAGCCTTTCCAATTGAATCTGACATGACTAAATACTCTATTTTATAATTAAACCCCTTTTATAATTTAATTTCATATTTCTATTTTCCATCCCAGTTCTCTTTGATATTATAGCTCCTGTCAGATTCAACAGAGAAACATGACTTTCATTTCTACCGAATGTCTTCCTTACTCACATATGGCGGAGATAATTGTTACACTGCAGTCTATAATTGTGTATCATACATTATCAAAACTTTCACCTGCTATATCAGTTATGAAAATGTGTGTATTTTAAAATTTTAAATGTCAGTCTTAGCTTCCTAGAACCTAATCACCTTCTTTGTTGTAGAGATATATACAAAATATTTTCTAAGATTGTTTCTACAAAGTCAATGTGAACTGACTTGAAACACTGGAATAATTCAAGATACAATATAGCAATATATTTAAATAAATTTCTTTCTTATCTGCTTTTCTCTCATTTTACTTGGGAAGATATAATCAATAAGTACCTGAGGATCTAATCATTTATTATAATAATAATTCTTTTAAAATGCAATGAAATTTCTTGTGAAGTTACTTTTGGGAGGACATTAAGATTTTATTTTGCCTTGAGATAATATTTGCCTTCACAACATTATTCTTATGATTTTTGAAAGAGTTTTTGAAACTGAACAGTAGAATTATACAATTATATGTTTAAGACAATTGATAAAATAGTAAACTTTTATCAACAATTGTTACAATAACTATTTATAATCTTTTGGATATGTATAGTATACATATCCATTTAACAACTAAGTAAATTAAATTTATTTGTTAATCTATCTACTAACTCCATGCAGCTAGGTCACACAACCTAAACTGATATTTGGGTCAAAAACTTAGGTGATCCAACTATTGTTATTTTCCTATTATCTTGATATGAAATTTTGTTTTATTTTTTCCATAAAGCAAAAAATCAAGTGTTGTAAATTTTTTATGAAAAAAATTTTGCATGACAACATGATACAAGAATAACTAGCTTTAGTCTAATTTCAGTCACTCTGTGCCTGCTCTCATTGTGACCCCCAGTCCACCAAGGATTGTGACTTGATTGCCTCAGAAGTTTTGTCTCAGGATGATAATAGTTCTCAGCAATGTGTGGCAAAATCCAAGCCAAAAGGAGCCAACCCTGGAAAATAATTGAAAAACAGAGTAGGAGTAATTGTGAAAACTTTACTACCACATAATATGATCCAATGGTACTTGCTTTGTACTTGTGAGCTCATGGCCACTGTATTCACCGCGGCAAATCCTGACCAGAGACCAGAGAGTATTGAATGTGGTCTTGTTCAGTACTCTGGTACTTGGTGCCAGGGCCCTCGCGATGCTACCCTACAGACAGTTTAAAGAAGCATGGTTTCTAATGAAGTGGGTTGTGTCATTTCTAGATACCCATTTTACTCTCTTCTGTGTAGCTGGGCTCTGCCTCACTCACGGCATCACTTTCCTAGCAGAGTCTCATCTCTCCAACCCTAGTCCACCGCTATGCTGTGTTCACTTCCTCCCCAGCACTGCACTGTTTGTGCATGCTGGTAGCACAAGATAGCATACGAAAGCTAAAAAGGTGCTGAAAACCTCTGAATTCAATATATTCCTTTCACAGGTGTGAAAAGACAGGATTTAAGCAGAGTTTCCTAATTAAATGCTAAAGGTGTGGCTTCACTCTCATCATTTCTTTTTTGCCTTCTTAGCGTGGCAACTAGTAGTGTGTTTTCTACTACAAATTAAGGTGGTCCTCACCCGGACTGTGGACTTGACGTACTGTCCCAGTCTTCTTTCTCTGTTATACTCCCTTGTTGTGTGCTACCTTGCATCTTGTCTCACCGGCAGGGAGACTGCTCTCTTGTATGAAGTGCAGGTCTATAGTTGGAAGGCGAGGTGGTTGGCAACACAACTCTATTTGCAAGAGAACCCTCTCTTCGCTTCTTGGCTTGGAGAACCTGTGGAGTTCCTGGCATCCTTCAAACAGACAGGAAAAAAATGTCAATTATACTGTGGAAAAACCAATGGAAGAGACTCCTGCGGAAACCTGTGCGCTTCTCCAGTTTTCTATCACCCGGACTTTGCCTAATGCATCTGCTACTACTGTCACAAACAGTCACATCTGTTTTTGAGGTGATTCTGCTGTGGAAGTCTGGATCGTGAAATGATTTCTTCCATGGAAATAATGTTAGGCGTGGTTGGAAAAGTACTATTATTGATGTTTAAGTTCATTATGCAATAAGATTTTTGTTTTTAGATTTATTCCCAAGATTATAACCAATGGATAACACGTAATTTAAGGAAAAAATATGAGAGACTGTCTTGCTTTCTTTTCTCTCATTGCTGAGACAAAAACACCTGACACCCAGAATTAGGGAAGGAAAGGTTAGTTTAGCTTACTGTTGTGGAGTTTCAGTCCATACTCAGCTGGCTCCAAGGCAGGGTGGCATGGCACTGGGGCAACACTTCAAGGCAGCAGCCAGAGCAAAAAAAAAGAGAGAAAATAAGCCTCTTCTCCCTTATATTGTACACAGGCCACCTCCCCTACCCATTCAGGGTGGGTGTAGCACTCACAAAATCTCCCTGCCCTCTTTTGCACAGGCTGAGGACAAAGTAAGAACCCTGGCTCCCTGCTGAGACTCTTGGTTAAACTTCTAAACTGCTCAGATTGACGCAATGTATCACCCATAAGCAAACAATAAATTTCAAAATTAAAAATTTAACTCTTATAATCTATAGGAAATTCACAACTCTCAGAATTTAACCGTGTAAGTGGTCTGCTTTCCTTGTAGAGTTGTCGCTGGTGATCTTGCTCAACAGAGCCAAACTTCTTCCTCGATATTCTTTTCTTAGCATTGACAGTTAAGAGTTTGTATATCAAGATAAGCAAGCAACAGCTTATTATCAAATGTCTGTGAAAACTCTTCTTTCTGGCTGAGTTCTAAAAAAAATTTTACAAAATGTCAGAGCAAAGGATAGTTAGAAGTTCAAGGTTCTGAACAAAATTGGCTGGGGACTGACTGCTTGACCTCAGTTTGGTTATTTTAGTTTTCTGTGGTCAAATTCCATGTCTACCAAATGTCCTCCACTTTCATTTGTAAAATATAGAAAAGTCCTTAAGGAGACGCATTATGTGTTACAGTGGAGAGTAGCCTAGGCATGAAAAAGAATGCGTTAAAGGCTTCATCTTCCATCTTTTGTGCTCATAAAATCAACCCATGTTCCTGGAAATACGTACTCTGTCAGGGCTGTAAAGAAAGGATGTATTTAACACAGCGAAATGCTTTACTAAGTAACCGTTGTGTGCTGTGGTTCAGCTGCTGAGCAAAGAGGGGAGAATCTTTTATCTGAAGAATCTATGGAAATGCATCTTTCTATAGCCAAAGAAACTGCTCTGTCAGGAGGAGAAAACAAGGAGAACAGCCCACACAGGCACACTTCTATTTAACAAACCTGCCCCTGAAGCTAATTGTTCCGAGTGAAGGTCAAGGAAGATGAGAGAAAAATGAGCTTGCCTATATTGCATTCCACAGTGGAGGGGCCACTCAGCGGTCTATCTGTGTGTCACTGTTTATAGGAAAGCCAGCGGAGTAATGAGTAGGCAACTCAGACTGGAGGGCGAAGGTGGGCACTTGCAGTTACGAGGGGGAAATTACCAACTTTAATCAGCAGGAACAAGGGTTAAATAAATACGTATTTGCTCCATCAGGGACCAATCGGGCTGAGCGACAGTTGTCCGTAGCTGTGTTGATTGACAAGAGAGTGGCTATGGGTCCTAAGTGCCTGACAAGCGTTCTCAGTCAGGGACTCTGAAGAAGAAATGTCCTGTTTACTGTTTCCATTGGCTGTGCTTTGGGATAATTCCCAGAATATAAAAATTGTGGCAAAAGTTTACATAAATGACACAAGCACAGCAGTGTGTATTATGTCTCTTATAGTTTATATCTAGTCATCTCCCCCAAAGCTTCATGCACTATCAGTGGGGCTTTTGAGAGGTGATTAGATCTTGGCAATGTGATACTTATCAATAGATTGTTTCATTGATAAGTTTATAGCTAAATGTGTTGGGAAGTAAAGTCTGGTTGGAGGAGATGGGTCAAAGGAGATGTGGATTTTAAGGGTCTCTCTCTTACTGTCTCTCTGTTTCTCTATCTTTGTCTATTGCTCTGTCTCTATCTCTTTGTCTCTGTCTGTCTGTCTGTCTGTCTGTCTCTCTCCTCTGCCTATCTCTCATTCCTTGAACAAGTCCCTTCTGCCATGCCCGTTTCATGCTGCCCTGCCTTGGAGCCAGCCAACTATGGATTGAAACCTCTTCAAACTGTGAGCCAAAATAAACCTTTTCTTTAAATTGTGGGTGTGAGACATTGTGTCTTAACAAGTGGAAGGTAACTAAGACAGCAACAATGTGAGTTAAACTGTAGTTAATATTACTTAACACAGGGGCATGAGAAAAAGATTATGTCAAAAGTAGGATATTGAAACTATATAATTAATAATACTTCAATTTCACCAATGGTAAGGAAGTGTCTCCAAAGTAAAAAGAGAATACTGACAAATCAGGGAAGCAAGTCTGTATTAGAAAACCTCAGTGCATTGTGAGGGGTGAATTCAAGAGAGAAGGATCAACGAAGAAAAAAATAGTTCCTCCGGGAAAAAAAATCAATATTAAACAATAGATGCATGTTTAAGTATTATATTGTAAACCAAACTGTATACCATACAGGAATTTAGAGATTATTGAAATGAAGATGAAATAAAGTTTCAAGGTTTCACTTGATACTTGATCAATGGGAAAGCAATGTGGTGTGATGGAAAATTAACTGAATAATTTTCAGAAAATTATTCAACCTCTTAGAATTTCAGGTTCCTTATTTGCAAGGTGAGAATCACTGTAGTAACAAACAGTGCTTACTGATAATATACTACATTCAGAATTTGAAACTACACTTCAAACCTGGTTCTAAGTCATTCTTACTTCCTTGGCTTGTGTCTGTTAGATGAAAACTTAGCAGATCAGCAGATAAAATTCTACATCAGATATCTCATGGTAAAATGTCAATATTAAGTCATTAATTAATCAAAGTCAATAAGATCTAAACAACAAAAAGTAACTATTTTAACTTAATAAAGAAGATCAGATGGCAGTATTTAAAAAGATGTAGTCATTATACAATTGCTGACAGTCAGCAAATTGCAAATTGCAATTATATACCATGTATGTATCTTTTGGCCTAATAATTCAATCTCTAGTTTTCTAAGGTATGACATATAGTGCAGAAAATCTATTGGTATAGAGGTACTCATCCAAACCTTGATTGGTAGAATAAAGTATAGCAACTAAATTTTAAAAACAGAAAACTGATTAAAGAAATTGATGAAATATTATGAAACTACTGAAAATAGTAGTTACGCAGAATATAAAGAAAGCACCCAAATGTCCACTTACATGAGGATAGGTTAACAAGAATCATAGCAATTTGTTATGCAAAGGTCAAGTGACCCAGAGAGATAAGCACTGAAAATAAATCTTAAAATTATTATTAAAAATAAACTTCAAAAGGCTATGTGGCATATGATTAACTTTTATAAAGTCATGAATAAACTATATTCTACACATATAAAATGTAGTAGATTCACATGTATATATAATCTCTACATATATCATTACTTCACTATATCTATATCTATGTCTACATCTATATAGTGAAATAATGATAAAACAATTTTTGAATAACCTTCAATAAGCAAATGCAGTGGACTAGGAAGGAAGATGTAATATTTGATATAGGTTAAGGGCAAGCTTTTAACATTTGATTGGTGAATTTAAGAGAGATTTTACAGTATTTTAAGTAAGTGAATAGGCTCTTATACAAATACTTTATAAAGTTTGTCATGGACTAAAGATTATGATTTCTTCAATTATGTATATGTAAGAGCCAGGGAAGGAGGCTGACACAAAATTTTAAGAATATAAAATAACTTTATGAAGATTCATTAATAAGAGACTACATGATAGTAAACATAGTCATGGTCCCACTACTGCAGTGACTGTGATTTTTTAATTTTCTCTTTCAAATTTTCTAAACTTTACTACATTTTTAAACATATTTTTAAGGAGAAAAGACAATAAAAATGATACACAATTTCAAAATAAGATAATAGATTAACAATGTCTAATACAGTGAGTGCTGTTTTCTTCAAAACATGCTCAGATTCTAAAACATAAGCATGAATAATTGATCCAACAGTATAAGCACAAATCTTTCTTTTCAATGAAATAATAGAAACTAGTAATGTAATTGTTTTAGTTATTATATATATAGTTTTTTCTTTTCTCTTCTTTCTTTTCTCCTTCCCCCATCCCAGTTGTTCCCTCTTTTTGAGCAGTTTCTTCACATTTCACAATATCTTTTGTATGTTCTGGATCTTATTTACTCTTCCAATTTCATGTACTAGGGAGGCAATACAGTGTTTATACATGAGAGTCTGATTTATTTCATTTATAAGTATGGTCTCTAGTTGCATTCATTTACTTATAAAAGCAAGTTTATCTTTCTGTACAGCTGAATAATATTCCATTGTATAAAAATACCACATCTTTTTTATCCATTCCTGGGTCAAAGAGCATTTGGGTTGTTTCCAAGATTTAGGTATTACAAATTGTTCTTCTATAAACGTGGATGCATATATATCACTATGATAAGATGTTTTTAATTCTTCTGGGAAAATACTGAGAAGGGCAATAGCTGGGTCAAATGGTACCTCTAATTCTAGATTTTTGAAGAATCTCCATACTGATTTCCACAGTTGTTGTACCAGTCTACACTCCCAACCAATAGTGGAGAAAAGAGTTTTGTTTTCCCCACAGCCCTGCCAGCACTTGTTATTGGTTGATTTCTTCATGCTAGCCATGCTTTCTGGGGTGAGATGGAATTGCCATATTGTTTTAATTTGATGACCAATGATGTTGAACATTTTTTCATATATTTATTTGCCATTTGTATTTCTTTATCTGAGAAGTGTGTATTCATCTCTGATGCCCATTTTTGGATAAGGTCTTAGAGTTTGTGGGGCCTGATTTTTTTCAATTCTTTGTATGATCTAGATATAAGTCCTTTATCTGAGGGACAGCTGGCTAAGACTGTTTCCCACTCTGTGAGTTGTCTTTTCACTCTGTTGTTACTTTCTTTTGATGTGCAAAAACTTATTAAAAAGATGAGATCCCATTCACTGATTCTTTGAAGTAATTCCCATACAGTTTCGGTTTTGTTCATGAACTCTGCCTACCCTGCTATTCAAGATTTCTATCCACTGCCTCTTCCAGTAGATTTAGTGTTTCTATTTTAATTTTTAGATATCTGATTCATTTTGACTTTAGTGCAGGTGACAGACATGGGACTAGTTTTAGTCTTCAGCATGTGGAAAGTCAGTTTGTCTAGCACCATTTACTAAAGAAGCTATTTTTCTTCCAGTGAACATGTTTGACCCCTTTGTCAAAGATAAGGTGGCTGAGCATGTCTGTAGTTGTGTCTGCATCTTCTAATCTGTCCCACTGATCCTCAGGTCTGCTTTTATTCCAGTACCATGCTGATTTTGTCACAGTAACTTTGCAGTATAATTTCAAGTCAGGGATTGTGATGCCTCATGCCTTGCTTTTGTCGTCCAGGATTTCCTTTGCTGTTCTAGGTCTCTTTGTTTCCAAATGAATTTAAGAATTCTTTCTCTAGATCTATGAAGCATGCTAGTAGTATTTTGATCGGGATTGTATTAAATAAGTATAACGGTTTGGGGAGTATGGCCATTTTCACAATGTTGGTTCCCTCCTATCCCTGAGCAATGGATATTGTTCCATTATCTGATATACTCTTTGATCTCCTTTTTCAGTGTACTGTAATTTTCAATATATAAATCTTTTACTTGCTTTGTTAGATTGATTCCTAAATATTTCATTTTTGGGATGCTGTTGTGAAGGGTGTGATTTCCCTATCTTCTCTCACAGTGAATTTGTTGTTTGTGAACAGGAATGCTAATGATTTTTGAGGGTTGACTTTGTATCTAGCTAGGCTACTGAATTTGGTTATTAAATCTCGAAGTCCTGTGGTGGAGCTTTTGGTGTCCTCTTTCTAGAGTATCATGTCATCTGTGAATAATGATAATTTAATTTCTTTGTTTCCTATCTTTATTCCTTTGATTTCTCTCTCTTGTCTAATAGCACTGGCTAATGTTTACAGAACTATATTGAATAGCAGTGGTGATAGCAGACATTCTTGTCTTGTTCCTGATTTTAGAGTGAAAGCTTTCAGTTTTTGATGATTTATCATGATGTTGGCTGTAAGTTTGTAATAGATGGCTTTTATCAGACTGAGGTAAAGATTTTCTGTAGGCTTTTTATCATGAATCAGTGTTGGAGTTTATCAAAAGCTTTTTCTGCATCTATTGTATACCTTTTAATAATAACAAATGTTTATCATTCATTAAAGAACAGTATGTAAAACTATTGGTCGCTGCACCAAATAACGTCAACAGCCATGAAGAAGACAAATGAAATAACCTTAAGTTGATTAGCATTTCAGAAAACACGACCAATCCTGTAGCCTTGGAACACCTGAGGCAAGTTACTATTGACCTCGCACTGACAGCACCTTTAGGAACCAACCGAGAGAAAGAAAATGTAATTGTTCGCCAAGAATATGCCAGACTCAATTCATAATGAAAACTTAAACTGTCTGCTGGGAAAATCTGGCATGACCCCTAAGAATGCGATAATTGGTGTCAAACATGAAAGACCTATGACCACGATGCTGCCCGGCTGAGTCACTGAGGCAAATGTTGAAAGTAGAGAATTTTGTGTGAATACATGAGATGTGACTGAAAACTATGGTGAATATGTAAATATTTTAAAAGTTTATTACCATAAAAGACACAACCTCCTTCACCCAAATCCTCTGCCTTGCTTCAGACACACTTACCCATTGTACTTGCCACTTTGTGAAGCAGTTCTGGAAGCCTTGCTTTTTGAGCGGCTTTGTTTTATGCTGTCATGAGTCTCTCGATGACCCAAATCGAGTCAAATATTTATTGTGATGGTCATTTTGACTTTGCGGGAGAGGCAGAAGTTGCGCGGTGTAGCTATGGTAATGAGGTGGCTGAGGAGAGCACACTGTCATGTTTTCGTGAGCCCCTTTGCATTCGGTGGCACTTGGCAGCGCGTTCACCGTATTTTGATCACACCTTGGAAAGGCACTCACGGAAACTTTCAGAACCGCTTCAGTAAGTTGGCAACAGCAATCTGCTAAGTGCATTTGAAGCAGGGAGAGGGTTTTGAAAAGAGTTAATGACAGCATATCTTTTACTGTAATGATTTTTTAAAATTTTAACACACTTTATTTTTAATCTGCCCATGTATGTCACAGAGACCTTTAGTCCACTGAATGTATGTTGATGTACAAAAACCAAGAAATAAAAACCCAACGTGGATAAGCCACTTTCTATAAGGAAAGCAACTAGACTGGACACTTGGGCAGTGATGCTCCTGGACTATGACCGCTGCATGCCTGGGTGTTCTTTCACTAGGAAGTTCACTCCGAATTAGAAAAGTATTACATTAAATATGCTTTTAGCAAAATTTAGTTGTAAACCCTGATTTACAAATATTTTAGATCATTCGTGCCTTCCTGTGAGCTTCTAAATACAAGGAATTTTTAAAATATAATGGTAATTTCCATTCTATTAGAAGAATACTAGATAAATTAGATGAGCAATATATTTTACAGCACTGCATCATATGGATTTTCCTGTAATTTAATGTCTCCTTCCTCCTACAACATCTGTAATACATATAAATCAGTAGCTTTCACAGTGTATTTATTACAGTTTTATTTTTCAGTGTTTGAAAATTTTTTTTTCTTGATCAAGAAGTAATTGAGAAAATAGTTTGCTAGGGAGTTTTAAAGGGGTTTTTTTTCTTTTCTACCTCCTTTGTACCTTTTAAACAATTTTTTAAGCACAAAATAAAAATAAAGGTGGAAAATACTGCATTAAGGAGTCAGTTGCACTTTTGTATCTGCCATATTTTGTAATCAAAATGTTAGGGTTTTCTGCTCATAATTATCAGAGACCAGGGCAAGAGACCTGATTGCCTGTGTTAAGGGTGAGAAGATAAAATAAAAAACTGAGACAAATTCAGTGAACACGATGAGTTTGACTATGTGTTGCTGTATGAGCCGGAGGAACCCATCATGACCAGCTTCCCCAGTGTGAGTTCAACCATTGTCATCGGAGGAGCTCGGGACCTTGTTGGTGAGAGTGGCTGTGATTCACTTTGGAGGAGCCTTGTCCTTACATCGAGCATCACTTACTGGCTCCGGAGGGGAAGACGTGTGCCATTTAATCTCCAGGAGAAACTCATCACCCTGGCTTTCTGGCACATACTCGACTATTCTTACTGTTGGAGGAGCTCGGGGCCTCCGTGTCGCTGAGGATGGCTGTGGTGCTTTTCAGGACAGCTCTGGTCTTTGTTTTGAGTGTAACTTCTCGACTCCAGTGTAGAACCCTCACCCTATCAGCACAGCTCCTTCACGCTGTGGGCATAGACTTTCTAGCTTCCACCACTGACTTTTGGGCCTTTCCAGCACAGATCCGTAAAACACAATGGTGTGACTCCTTCTCGTGGGCTCTAGACCTCCTGTTGTACTAGTGGGAGGCATTGCCTTGGGCTCTAGGTCTTCATGTAGGGTATTGCTGTGGGATTCAGGCCCTTGGCTGAATATTCTGTCTTTAGTGTTGTAGATAGATTTCCTGCACTTTCTTGTGCTAACTCTGGGTGACCATCATAAAATTCTAATATAAATTCTAATAGATTCTAATAATTCTCCTCTCAACCCCTGACTACAACACCGTAGCACTATAGAAACATCAGTAGTATTTTGGAGAATATTTTTCTAGATTATCTATAGAGGGTGTAGGTGAAATATATGTATCTTTGACATGGGATCGGAGTGGATTTTCTGTTTGGCAAACTGTCGGTAGCACTTAGAAGCATGCCATCTGCATGGTAAATGTGGACCAGTGTAGAATTATTGGCTGTAGATGTTCCAGCATTCAGTTGCAGGTCTTGCTTAAGGGACAAGGATACATTCTGAGAAATGTTTCAATGGACAGTTGTGTCGTGCAAATATCCACGTGTCCTTGTTTACACAAATGAACACAGCTATGATGTCACTAGGTGATTCAATCTCCTGGAACCACTGTCATACATACAGGTCACTGTTGACAGAAACATTGTTGCATAATATGTGACTGTTCTAGCTTGTGACTGTCCGTTTATTTTCCATTCCTGCCTTGTAAATATTATTGTGATAGTCACAATTCACATTTCCATCTTTAAGTAAACCCATCTGACAGATGGGAAACACTTTTGGAAATCAAGTTTCTGAATTAAAAACATTTCTCTCTTTCATACCTTAGAAAATTTCTACTAATTTTACTCCTGCTAGCAATCTGTAAGAGTGCATTTCTTTTCTGCCTCAGCCATATACATAGTTTTTCCCTTAACTCTTTGGTAGGTCTGATGACCTGTGGAACTGGAGAGGAGATTTAATCTTATGGTCATGGTTATTATCACTATTAACATGAAATTTCATTGTGTTTTATCAATCACTCACATAGGTAGTTTTTAAAAGTTGGTTATTTACATCCTGTGCCCACATTCTTAGTGGCTGTGCTCATTTTATCAATAATTTGTGAGATATTATAATGTTATTAAGCCTTTTCTGTCACATAGCCATAATTTGCCTGCCATTTTATTTTGCACTTGGATTGTATTATATTTTCCTATACAAATGTGTTAACACATTTACTTGGTTAAATGTTTTAACTTCTCCTGAAATTTTAATTAAAAGAGTTTTTGTTACCTATATACATCACTTATATTTTCTCTTCATATTGTTTAATTTCATTCTTTGTACTTGGCTTTAATTAATTTGGAGAATTAATTTCATATGAATGGGGTATAAGGCTCTAAATTTGTTCTCATCAAAAAGTTAGTTATGATGCTAACATGTTTTTAAAAAAACAAATTATAGGGCTGGGGATTTAGCTCAGTGGTGTAAGCGCCTGCCTGGCAAGTGCAAGGTTGTGATTTCAATCTCTGGTACCAAAAAAACAAAAACAAAAACAAAAAAATCCCACATCTTTTCCTTACTGATTTTAAATACTATTTTTATTATATACTATATAAAATTCATTGTTTTCAGATTTATGTCTGAACTTTCCATTCTGTTTCAATGACTTGTTTTGGAACAAGCTTCATACTGTTTTAATTGTTAAAGCTTTATCATGTGTTTTAAAGGTTGTTTAGTTTTGGTTCCCTATATTTATTCTGTTTTAAATAGGTCCTGATTCATTTTTACAAGCTTAATTTTCTAGTTGAATTTTAAGGTCATTTTGCTAATGTCTAAGGAAAAACAGGAAGGAGTTGGATGGTAATTTTTTAAATGCATAGGTCACCTTCTAGGTCACTTCTTAACAGAGGCCTTTCATTCAGAATGCAGTAGTCCTCTCCATATAAGCATATTATTTTTAACAACCTTCAGGAAAATTTTGTGTCACATCCACATTCTATGTAAACTTTATTCCATTTTATAAGGGGTTTTGGCTTTATACATTTATTTATTTATTCAATAAATATTTATTAACACATTACGTACCATGCCCTGGGCTAAGTCTGATACTAAGGGACTTTAATGGCTCTATCAGAACTGTCCAATAAAAATACCATGTGAGGCATATCTGTAAATGCTAACAGTCTCATAGCTATACTAAAAATTCGAAAGAAATGGATGACATAATTTTTTTCTGGCCCTGGGAATCAGACTTGGAACCACATACATGCTAGACTAAGCAGTGATTGTATCATTGAACTACATCTCAACCCTGAAATAAAATTTAATAATATATTTTATTTATCCAATATATTAAAATTATCATTTCAATATATAATCAATGTTACAAATTATCAATATATTCTATAATATTTTTATTAATTCTTCAGTATTCAGTATATATTTTATGCTTATAGAGTACTTTCTGTGTAATAGTCACACTTAAGCATTCAAAAGATTTCCGTGGCTAGTGGCCACCCTACCGAACAGGATGGGACTAGAAACTTCAGTATCATAATACTTAGGTGATAATTGAACCTTTTGCAGTAGTGGAGTTGACTTGTGTAGAATTATAGCTACATATATTAAGACAGCTTATAATGGAGTACAAAGAAGTGTGGGGAATTAGGAAATCACAGAGAAGAACCTGCTAGAAAGCATGGCTTAAGAACTAGAACAAGAAGAGAAAATCTAAGATGAAAAAGGGTTTCAAGGAGGGGCAATGCTGTAGTTACTTCGTAGCACCTTGTAAGTCTATCAAGTTACAGTTTCAGTGAGAATGGGTAGCAACACAATCTTACTGACAGTAAAGAGATAATTATCAAGCAATTGCTTTAAATTGAGTACCTGACGTAGGGGCAGATTAGTGGGTCAGAGGAAAAGAACATGGGACAAAATCCAGGTGCCTAACAGTATAAAATCGTCACATACTTTTCTGTGGTTGATGACTGTAAAATCGTCACATGCTTAACATGTACCATGTGCTTGCAAAAATGTACCCCACTGTGTCTTCTAAAAAAGTTACATTTCACTGCATGCTGACATTGTCCCCTTCCTAGAAGCAAAGGGTAAGACCCTGATTGGCCTAGATGACACTGATCAGAAAAGCAGCTATTTGTAGACTCCAGATTACCCTATAAGTGCGAAGTTATATATCAAACTCTCGGTCCTCCAGAGTGGGACACACCCTAGTTTGCAGCACTACTTTGCTGTGGAAAAGCTCTTTTTTTTTTCTCTGCACATGACACTGTAAATAAACTTTGGCTTGCACTATATCCCCTGTTTTCTGCAAAGAGCCCCATTTCTTCAACAAGGACCCAAAGAGAAGCAGGCAGTCTTTACAGGGTACCCCTAGATCCCCACTCAGAGGCCCCCTAAGAAACCCAGAATAAAAAGTGTTTTAACTGTTTCATAACCTTAGACTTATTCCAAATACTTAAATTTTATCTTCTTTTCTTATCACCTGAGCATAAGCCTCTTTATTTCAATATATAATGGTATAGAATGGTCCTGGATTCCTAATATGCCACATTTAATATACTATAGTTCATATATTTAAAGTCCTTTCACACAACACATACCCTGCATCCTGGTCCATACCACCATCCTCTGTGGCTTGGTCAGAAGCAAAACTGGGCTTTGAAATGGGCTGTCCGTTTTCACCAGACCCTCACCTCCATATCCTGATGGGTCCTAGGAACTAGCCTGCTGATTTCCATCTCTGAGCTTCTTCACTTTATTCAAGTCTCTGCTCAGATAAGACTTTATCAAAAGAACCTTGACTGACCTAATAAAACAGCCGGGCCTTTTTCCTTTTCTGGTTTTCTTCAGAGCACTTCTTACTATATGGTGCCTCCCTCCCTCCCTTCCTTCCTTCCTTCCTTCCTTCCTTCCTTCCTTCCTTCCTTCCTTCCTTCCTGCTTTGCTTCTTTCCTTCCTTCCTTCCTTCCTTCCTTCCTTCCTTCCTTCCTTCCTTCCTATCTAATATCTTCTATTATAGTGTAAATTCCACAAGGGTACAAACTTTCTTTTGCTTCTTACTGAATGCCCAGAGCCCACATAAGTACCCAGCACTTATTAAGTCTGCAATAATATTTGTTAACTCAGTGACTGAATGAACGAATGCATATCTGAATGTGAAAAATATCACCATTGGTCTTCTAAATCATTTTTGGCATTTCTCATTTGCAAAAGATCTCCCTGTTTCCTTTTATCAATCTTTTATTTTACTCTTTACTTTTCTTGTGTTTTCATTTCTCATATGAGAGAAACCATGTGTTATTTTGCAAATGAGAAAGAGACCAAGAGACCCAAGGTGGAGGGTGAGGAGAGAAAGGGGACATAAAATGATTTACGATGTGTCACATACCTGTACCAATTACCCCCAATGCATGTAATCACTATGTCACAAATGTGAACTAAAAAATTAATAATAATGAAAATGGGGAAAGAGGATCTAGACAGAGAGAGGGAGGAGGACAGGAAGGAAAAGTGGAATGAAACAAATATGTTAAGTACACATAGCTACTCCTTAGGTGAATGCAAACATACTGTCCCACAGACATGTCCTAATGAATACTTCTGTACAAAATAATGCTTCCTGTCTTGAAGTTTTTAAAAAGGATTTGTCTCCCCAAGAGAAGATTTTATTGTATACTTATTTGAACAATGAAAATGAAAGGGAAGTTGAGTTATGAAACAGAAATTTAGATGATTACCATTTAAAGTTTGCTTTTCACTGTTACAATTCTATTATGAAATAGAAAATAGTATTTCTTGAGCTGGCTGTGGTGGCACACACATGTAATCCTACCTCTCAGGAGGCAGGGGCAGGAGGATTGCTGTGAGTTCGAGACCAGCCTGGGCTACATGGTGAGTGTAAGGCCAGCCTGAACTATACAGTGAGACCCTGTCACAAAAAACTTAAAATACATCAATAAATAAACAAATAAATAAACAAAAGGAAATAATATTTCTTGAAAAGTCGTATGGTGTAGAAATGAACCCATCACTGCTCTGGAGACAGTAGGATTCCTCAGGCTTAAGCTCCAGTTACATTGCTTCCTGGTTGCATGACTTTGGATTTACTCTGTGCCTCTGTTTTCTCATCTTTACAACAGGTCTCATAATTGTCTCTGATTCATAAAGCTGTTGTGAGGCATCAGGACCTAAAAGTGGAACATAGTGTCTTGTAAGAAGTTACCATCGCTTATTCAATGGTCATTACTACTTCCTAAGAAAGCCGGTGATCTTAGTTGATGGACTTCTGATTTTCTGCTTACTGGTTGTTATTGGCTAGTTTTTCTTTGCAGTGAGTTTAAAGACAATGTTTTTTGTAGGAGAAACCTAAGTGGTGTAAACTGTGTGAGTACAAAAGTGAGTAAATGAACTGAGGCAACTTCTCGTCTTTTGAATAGAGAAGCTTTTTTGTCACTTGTGGGTTATAGGTAAAGTTTTGGAGCTCTTCAGTTTGGGAAAGGAATATTTTCTTCTCTATCTCACTTACACATACAGGGAAAATTAGATGATTTAACGCAGGATCCGTGGGGAGAGGAAATTCCAAAAGCATATGTCTTGCTCCCAAAGGAAGGCTGTTTAGGAGAAGAAGCTCTAATCTTGAGACAGAGTTGGCGCTATTGAAGCACACAAAATCTAGGATTTAAAAATAATTAATTAAAAATAATTGACCTAATGAAAGACTCAGGTCCTTACACATCCATCCTCTTCAGGTAACTCTGATCCAAACTATTCATCTATACTTTTTTTGTAAAACATAACTCCATCAATGATTCTTCTAAGTCCTCTGAAATACTTGAATATTTTAAGTACTACATTTAGTGACTCTATGGGTTTATCACAAAAGCCGTAACTGATACTTAGAGACATATATGTGGGTTTAAACTATTCGTATCACCTGTGATTAGATACATTGATCATCCTAGTTGTTTGTAGTATTTATAAAATTAGTTATTTGATTTCTCAGTAATTCCCTATAGATCCACAAACTGCTCAGCAAACAACAATATTTCTGATGATATAATGATCAGACTGAATTACTAAGGATGTCATGTCTTCCTTCAAATATTGTTGGCTTTGAAATTATGATCTGTTGCTTGAAAACAAAATTTAACAGGAGAAATATTGTTTTGTATGTAAAATATTTGACATGATTTCTTGAACATAATGAACGTGTAGCTAAAAGTTAGTTTCTCTTCTGCCATGACCTGAGGCATATTTATTAGCTATTCACTGTCTAAATGTCTCAGGCTAAATTCAAGAATAATCAAGGCTTGGTGTTCAATTTGACTGAGAAAAAAATGTTTATTTTAAGAGTAGAAAATACAAAAAGAATGATATGAGATTCTCTTTTTTCCTCAACTCTGCCCCAGGGTTTACAATCTTGTCAGAGCAAGTCACACAAACAAGAAATGGCATCTAAAAATGCTAAAGTGGCACTGATGTAACCAGAGATCAGGAAGGAGCCGACAATTTGTTGTCTTCTTAATCAGGAAGCAAGTCAGGGAGAGAGAGTATGCTTTCAGCACAACCCTAAATGGTATATAGAGTTTGAAGAGGGACATGGGACAAAAGGTGGGAAAACAATCTGTCCTTGAATACTCCATCTTTTATCTTTGGCTAGAGCACACTTATAGATCATCTATTAAATTTTTTAAAAAGGAAAGAAAATAAGATCTTAGTCTCTGTGTAATCTTTTCTCTTTCCCAATCTGCTGAAAGGTGACTCGAGGGCTTTAGAAACTCTCAGCCAAAACTGTCATAAAATTCCATAAATGATTTCTTCTTTTTTTTAAAAAAAAGTACTGCAGGATTCGCTTTGCAGCGAGAGAATAATTAAGCAGGGAGAAGTAAAATAAATCCTCAAATTTCTCATGATAGAATCAAGTATCTTTTATTTTGTTATTTACACTGTGGGGGAAAATATACCATGTACCACATCTTCACCTGCTATTTCCCTCTTTTTGTGAAAAAAAAAAACTAACATGAAAATTGTCCTTAAAGCCATCATATCTATATAAGCTATATTTTAAAAATAACTAATGAAAAGCAATTTGTTGTTTTTATTATTTGCAAAATATTTAATTGTGATTTGTCTGAGAAAGGAGCTAACAACCACCATAGCAGAATCACTTACTGGACAATAGATTAAAGGAGGGGTGGGGGACAGTTCTTTCTAGATTTCTAGCTTTATTTCATTTTGATATGTGTCATCCTATAAAAATCCTGCATCTTAACTTTAAAAGAAAGGTGTTGATGCAAGGTTTGGAGGGGGTTGGGAGAAGGAATGAGGCAGACACGGGGGCTGGGAGAAATTTACAGCTGGAGCAGACTCTGAGTGAAAATTTAGAGTGTACACCTAGTATGTTTTGTGCTTCCTTTCTTCCAGAAAGGAAATGACACTTCAGATTCCCTGGGATGCTGGAACCACATGCAAAAAAGGATGGGCAAATTTGTCATTCAGAATTTATGAAGGATATTTTTTTCTTCTCACTGACTAAAAAGAACAAATCAAACACTAGGTTTCCAATTCTGAAAATTAGTAGACTCTGGAGAGCCAATTAAACATTATTCCCCTATCTCGACTCTGTTTTAACATCCTTCTTTATTGCACACTGTTTCTTTCACTCACAAGGCAGGTAGATGGTGTTATCAGGCTAATTTGGGGACAGTTATCATTATAACGTAATTTTTTGCAATTATGTGGTAGACCAGGTGGCAAGACAGCATGGCTTTGCATTGCCAAGGTGCAAAACAAATTCAGTGTTCAATCAACCTGAGAGAGAAAGGACAATTCTCATTTGCATAAACATGTAGCCACGGAAACGAGATGCACAGAGGTATAAGGGGAAAGAGACCTATTTTACATGATGTGCATAGAATATTTGACAGTTTAGATTGGAGGCGTCATTGATGTGGGTTGGAATGGCACGGTTGGTTGCCATGGATATGGTTTTCCCTACTGGCAGTGCAGAGATTGGCAGGGATGGATGCTGGAAAAAAAAAAGCCCAAACCACTGCAATACTCTGGCAGCCTCATTCTTTTCTTTTGTTGAAAAGCTATGTATCCTTTCTGCACTAATGACAGCTCATCAAGTATGCAGTGTAATCTAGAAACACTGATATTTCTGTAATAAATCATTCATGTATAATATATATGTATTTATACATTCTATGCACACATATATATGTGCCGATCTACATGTATATATTTGGAATAACATGTATGCAGATTAATAAATGATTGGATTCAAGGGAAAAATATTTACTCTTTGTCACTCTTTTCTATTTAATATTAATTTGGGAAATCCTTAGATACTAGGATTTGATAAGTAAAATAAACAGTATATAATTATATTGGATTATGATCTACCTTATGAAAAGAGAATTGCACAGTTAGCTTTTGTGCATTAGACAAACAATGAGAGGAAAGAGGAGTGGTTCATCCCACAGCCTAATCTCTGATCATTTGACCCCTATAGTCACCATCTTGCTGTTCCATAGTTGCACAAATCGTGTTCACCCATGAGAAAACAAGCTGGTTTCTATTTTCTATTTTCTATTGTAGGTCCTAGCATTTAGCATAGTATAAACCCAAACAGGATACTTATTCTGGGCTTCAGAAGGCGCTTAATTTTCCTTTTCTAAAAGCTCACTCATTTGTTACCTTGTTTTCATATAGTTAGTACATAATCTGGTTTTTAAAGGCCTACAGGAGTGTCTTTTGTCTTTCAGCATTCATTCTGGAACTTATCATGTGAGCACTTTCTGAAGGACCACAGCTCCAGATGCCTAGTCCCGCAGAGGGAGAACTGAGGGCTTTTGTCTCTGCTAATGGGCAGCTCTGGCCTCAGCCAAATTCCCAGGACTTGAATTCTGGTGGACAAGTTCTGATGACCCTGTGGATTTCCTCTCTGCTCCTTCTAGGACTCTGAAGGAATGTCAAGTGGCATGGTGTTTTGTAAATTGTATCTCCCTTCCACTGCAAATCGAGGAAAGAGCTGGAAACAGTATTTATTGTATAGTCATTTTGAAACATGACTATGTTTTCTACCACATATAATGAAATAGAGTACAGCCAAGAAGAGTTTCCATAGTATTTGACTTTGTTGTTCATTGAACCTAAAGCTGATGAGTAATTACCAATTAAGTAATCTTTATTGCATTATATTTAGGAGAATGAGCAGCTGAAAGAACAGTTAAAATAGTCTTTCCTTACTTTATAAGAAAGGTCTTTTATAAAACAAAATGAAGACAGCGTGCATTGATATTACATAATTTCCCCTTATTTTGCATTTTTTGGCAAAAATCTCTTATTTATTAACAAGCTATATTAAAAGCACTGGTTATTGTTTTTAGTTTATGTCTTCAGCATGAGACTTATCAGTGCATCAGTCCCTGTAAGGAGCCATGCTCCTAACACCCAGAGCCTCATCATTGCTCTCAGCTTTTCCCTGGAAATTACTCAGTAACTCCTGGCATCTTTTCTATGATAAGCTAGCCAATAACCTCTTTCTCAAGGTGAAACCCAGCTGTAATCATATTAAAGTTATTTATTTGTTATCTCAGTTTACTTTTGTTTGTGCTTCTTGGAGTGGTGACCTCTTATTTATTCCTCAGAGTCATTTCTTTCCAGTTGTGCATGGTGGGCAGAAAAAAATGAAAGCTGATGACTGCTATAATCTCTGTGTTTCAATATTTCTTACACTTTAAAGACAAAGTAGGAACTTTAACTGTATAAGTTTATTCTCTAAGATGTATGGATAAACAATGAGATTCAGAATGATTAAAAAGTGTTTAAGAATGAGGAAGAAAACTCAATACAGAGACCAACATAGTATACGAGATCAAAACAGCTATATCCATTTCATCACAGCACAGAGCTACATGTCTCTGCACAGGCATTCTCCTGCCTGTACTTAATTGTGACATTCATTTTACTACTTTATTTTCATCAACACCTTGTTTTCTATATCATTTTCTTTTGCTGGGCTTCTTGTTTGTGTACTACTCCTCCATGTGTGGTTGATATAAAAGATCTTGTGCTGAGTAAAAGCCAGAAGGTTCTTGGGGCACTGGAGACACTTACTAGACTCCCACATGTTCATTTAACTTATATTAAATATTTAGGTGATCTTGCATTGAGCCTCTCACAAGTAACAGTGGAGTGGGGTGTGAGGAATCGGCATATAACATTATATCATGCACAGAAATAAAAGGCTCAGAAAACCTTATTTCTATCTCAAAGACATAAAATTGCTTGCTCATCATTAAAAATCAATCCCTCATCCCACAGGAATAAAGAACGATGAATGTGGTTATTTTATGAGCAGAGGCCTGATTATTTCATGCTGCGAGTGTGATTTTTCGGTGGTCAGAAGGAGAGTTTCTGAAGAGGTCTCCTGTTCCCGGGCAAGTACTCACTTGCCTCAGTCTCTCTCACTCATAAACCAGAAGACCGTCATGTGCGCTGAGCCTGCACGGGGTTCATTTCAAATCAGGCAGGAGGCCTGACTCACACAGTAAATTTTCAAGATTAGCATCTGCAAATCCTTATCCTTGCATATGCAGATGGACTGATTCATTTTCATAAGGGTTTCAATACTGTATCATTTTTAAGGATCTGGCTAACTAGCCTTTTTTTCTCACTTCCATGTTGTTAAGATGTATTATTTTAGTAGTTTTAGTTTCTTCCATATAAGAAAAAATATATTTTACACTTTGTCTCCTAGATTCATTTTTCCTGCCTAGAATAGATACTTTCTTTGTTTCTCACTTTCCTTCAAAATATAGGCAGCATTTCTTATTTGACAGGAGAATAAGGTGGCCAACAGATTATTTGTTGTTATTAGGCTTATTAAAACAGAGACAGAAAACTCGAGTTCATTTCCTAGATCTGTCATTAGGTGATTAAAAGGGGGAGGGTTCTTTCTGGCTTGCTTGCTTTCTTGTTTTCTTCTTTTTTTCTTTTCCTTGCTTTCCTCATTGGTAGAATGGCACCTTCTGATCTCTATCTTTATCAGTACATTTTGACTACGTGAAACACGTTAGTCATATTTCCAAACTGTGACGAGTAGCAGTTATTGACTTTTCTTATTTTTTGGCTACAGCTTCAGGTGGGACATGTACTTAGCTGGCCATGATGGAGGAAGTTCCTGAGAAAAGTAATAAGAGGACAGTCCATGGGCAGAGTGATATAGGGGAATGAAACTCTGACCTACTATATGTCCAGTACAAGTTTGTGTTCTCTAGAATTGAAGAATGAATTTTAGGAACAACAGAGGTTCAGAGCAGAATATATTTATTGAAAGAAAGCTCCTGTCTGGGAGAGGAAGAAGGGGTCCTGAGTGGGTTGCCAAAGACTCTGCCTTTTCTAGGGAAGGTTATAGAATAAAACCACAGAGTGAGGCAGGTCTAAGGTGGGGAAAGCATGGGAACTTGCAAGGCAGGCATGAGGTGGGGCAGAACTATGCTCAACCAATAAGATTAACTGTTCATGTAAAATTGATTTAATCGGGGACAAATGGGCAAGCCAGTCATGTAGCAAGTGGGCGTGCCCACAGAGCAGTGACTGTTCCTGTAGGAGTTTGGGACGGTGACTGCTGGCTTCCTCAGGGTGACACAGACCTATTTAGATTATCAATTTCTGATGCTTATCCTTAGGAAGTACCTGGGTACATTTGATTGCCATGTCTCCCCCACAGTTGCAGGGTATCTGGCTGTCTGTACTATCTCCTTTGAGGGCCCAGCCCTGTCTGACTGTTCATATTTCTATCTAACTCAATTGCCTGTAACAAGAGGACTTGATGGCAAGATGGTCTGACTTGGACAGGAAGTGATGAAAAATGTATAGCTTTGAGAGCTAATGATGCATTATGATCAATCTGTCGAGTATGTCTGATTGTTCCTATCTCAGGGTCTCACCCTAAGCATTATCCTTTATACCTCATCTTCTTTATCTCCACATGAAATTAAAGATCCTTTTGTCTTCTATCTAACTCCAACCCCTTCCTTGTGATGGCATGAGCTTTGGTAATAGTAAAGTGTAGGAAGCACATTTGTAATGTGAAAGGTATTGAAATTCCTGATGAAGCATACGTTTCCTTATGGTGGCATTTCTTCCATCCTGGTGAAATTTTACTGTTAAAATTTCCACTCACAAACTTGTCTGCCTGCTACATGCAATTAACATAACCCCACTAGTCTTAGCCATTGATTTTGCTGCCTCTTAAACTACTTCTAAAGAGTTAGGGGGGAAGGGAATCATGTTTCTTTACATGGCAAAAAAAATGTGCTTTTATTCAGGGCCGACCTCAAATTTCCATTTCTCTGGTCTTCCAAATGCCACATGTCATTTCCTGGTTGTACACTGCCCCACGTCACCCACAATACAAACCAGGTGCCAGAATGAGTCATCCACCTTGGTCTGCTCTAGGGGGTGATACCCTTCACCATTCACATTAAAGCTGAACCCTGCGTCACTGCTCCTAAACTGCTATTCATCAACTTTTTTTTCACGTTGTCATGTAGCCCACGCTGTGGCTTTTTCTAATGCCCTTATCTCTATCATTAATTTTACCTTCTGATGTGATAATACCGAGGGATATGATTTACAACTTCATAAAATGAGTTTTTAAAACATTAGATAAACTAGTAAATCAATTTTCATAGGAGTCAGCACTCTCGAGTTCTGAAGGTGGACTTCATTTACCTCTTTCGCCTGATTTCATCTCAGGTGAGCTGACCAGCACAGAACAGTGCGGTAAACAGTGCAGCCATGCATCATATGTGGCAGTTGAATTCCATCTTCGTGGTTCTCCTAATGCCATCCAGAAGGGGATTGGGCGGGAGTAGGCATCTGCTTGACCTTGAAATCTCACTTTGTTCCTTTTTTACTCTTTATGCTTGAGAATAAAGTTTATCTAGGTGGATGCAAATCCTTTAGGGGAAAGTGATTTATTTATTTATTTTTTTACTGCTTGGAATGTTAAGATTTTTAAAATGTGCTCTGGCCCAAGGACAGATAAAGTAACAAAATAAAAGCCATTGGTCAATAATTGGGTTCAGCTTCCTGACTTTAGGGAAGTACTTAGCAAAACCACCAAAGACATTTACAAGGATCACAGATATTTGTCTTCTAAGTAGAAAAAGAAGCAATCTGTTCTAGCTCATTTAGCTTCCCATTTAAAACACTAAGACAGTTCCAAATATTTTATAAAGGTGTCTGGCATGGTGAGCTAAGTTCTAAATTCTGACCGTGCAAATATCAATAACCTAGTTGGAACTGTAAGGAACAATAAATGAACTGATAACGACAAGGCAGAATAGTTACAGGTTTGAGTAAAGTACTACAAGAAGTATCATAAGGTACTCAAAAGAATAAAAATCCAAATAAGATTAAATTTTGATTACGTTAGGGCTCTCCAAAGTGTCTCACTTAAGACACTAACCTTTGGTTTTTGAGAACAAAACATTATATATTTTATTCCTGTTATTGGGTGTTGTAGTATGGCTTAAAATACCAAAGACTCTGCTAAACTGAGCAGGCAACTGATCTTTGTAATTTTGTTTAGTCAAGTATTCCCCTCATTACCTGCAGATCTTTAGAGAGCCTTAGGTCTCTTCACCATTATATTCCTTCCAAATGAGTCACAGAACTGTGATGTTGTAACAGCTAAAAACAACAAAGCCAAAAATATATCAGCTTTTAAAAAAAACAAACTTCAAGACAGCAATCAGGATCTTGGTGGGCATAATATTTGGCTGATAGAAACTAGTCCATTTAACAGTGCTCCATGTGGCTCTCAGTAATTAGTATTCTCCTGGGAATGTAGTCCAGGCTAATGTCTGTGTTATATTTTTTATAAAATCATGACAAAGGCATACATACATACATGATAAAAATATAGCTGCTAATGTGGTCATAGAATTAACTGAAAGATACCTCAGCAGCTTACGGCATTTCTCTGACATGTGTTCACCAACATAAGATGTTAATGAAAGATTTATCCTACAGAATATGAGCTTGGATCTTACAAGAGCTTCACTGGAAATTAACAGCGTAAACTGAGACAGTTTCAACAGAAAGCGTTGGTCTAGGCCCTTCTGTCTTTTAAAGGATAAATTACATTATTTAAATATTTACCTTGGAAAGCAAATGAAATACCATAAAGCTTATTTATAATACTCTCTCCACCTCCAATATCAAGTATTTCATGAAAGCTACTAAAGGTATTGTCTTAGTTACTTTTCTCTCGTTGTTGAGACAAAATACCTGATGCCCAAAAATTAGGCAAGGGAAGTTTTATTTCTTACAGTTTAGAGGTTTCAGTCTATACTCAACTGGCTGCAAGGCAGGGTGGCATGGTGGTCTACTGTTCATGGCCATTGCAAAACAGCAAGAACTAACCACACAAAAAGAGAAAAGACACGCCTTCTTTCTGCTGTATACTACATGTTGGCTCTGCCCCTGGGCAGGTGCAGCACTACCAATCCCAGTGCTAGACAATGAATCAGTCACGAATCCTAGATTCAGTCAAGTCCATGATTGCATGAGGCTTGGGAAGGCCATCTGAACACAAACCATTACAGGTGCTGTCAAAATTTTAACTCAGATAATTAACTCACATCATTTTTCATGAAATCCAGCCAACTAATGTGTCTCAAGGCATCTACACTCTTCACTTGGAACAGTGTTGAAGCCGCTTTCATCTTAGGCTGGTTGGACTACACTGACTGAAGGGGCACAGAGTAAAATTGCTGGTGTAGAATGGTGTTTATAAAGAATTTTATTATGATTCCTTAATGACATTCTCCATTATGAACTCCGTTATAGAAAGTACTTCCCAAACTGTCATATGCAGAAGTAAGACCTGGTGGATCTTGCTAAAATACATATTCTGATTCAGGGGTTTTGGGACAAATTCTGCATTTCTAATAAGCTCTTTGGTGATGTTGGACCCTGAACATAATTATGGATGTCATAGTTACGGAGAAGACAGGAGAAAGGCTTGCTTCTCACTAGTTCTGAGAGTTTGCTGGTTTTTAATTCCTGTGGCATCTCGTATGGGACAACTGGCACCAGACCATTTGTTTCAAGAATGATTTTCTCTCACATGCATTGTCTTCATCACAAAATTTAAAAAAAAAAAATCTAGTCCCTCTGACGTCCAGAGCAGTATTTGTTTTAACGAGTCATTTAGTTCTTCAGATGAGTTGCTAATAATTTATTTGTTTTAAAGTTCTGGAAAAAGGCAAGGAATTATTTGTAGAAAATCTACGATTAGTTTCCTCTATTAAAAGCAAGACTGGATAGACATATTGCCCTGGCTTGGGCCACATTGCCTCAAGCCAAGAGACCCTTGCAGAGCTGTAGTTCAGAGGATTTATGGCTGCTTAGGCTGTAAATCACTGTGTGTGAGCACGACACTCATGGCATTGGTCAGAGGACAGCAGGGGCAGTCTTCAGGGAATGACCACTTCATTTTATTCCTAATGAGGCGGCAATGCCAAGCTGCTGTGGAATTTACCCAAGGTGTTGTGTAGGCACTTTTTAATGAAGTCGCAGACATATTTTGCATGCCTTTACCCATGCTTCAAAGTTGCAATTTTTTTATTGATCTTGCTCATCTTGTTTGGGGGAGGGAGATACGGGGTAGGGGAAAAGCTTCTGTAGCTGGTTGGAGGCAGATCCCATAAGAAAGCAATAAACTTCAAAATTGAATAAGAATCTAATTTGTGTGGGCTAACTCTTTTTGATAATATTAATTTTTTCTCATTCTGTGCATATACTTCCATGACCGTAACTTCCTTTTCTAAAGACCACTCATTAACTATAGCCCAGAGCAGTTAATTTCCTGTCTCTTCTTCCTAGTACTTCACTTTATTTGTTTAGCTGACAGGCTCTTGAAGCAAACCCGCTAAAACCTTCAAGAATCCCTGGCTTTTTCCCTCCTTTCATTTTTGTTATTATTAGGAATGTGGACAAGATACTAGTTGTGTGTATTCTATCTAAAAATTGTGCTGGAGTTTCTACCTCTTGGGAAAGAATCAAATTGCTTCCTAATCGTCATGGACCCAATTCTGTAACTATTCGTAGACAAAATTCTTGTTAGTGCCAAGGGGAGTTTTGCCCTCATTTAAGGTTACAAGATCAAGTGCTAAAGATATTTATAGCCACCTCACTCTCCCCAGGAAAATAAGTTAAACTAGATATATGAAACAAAATTACTGAGTGTGCTATAGATGCACTTCTTTTCACTAAAACAATTCTCCTTAAAATAAATCATGAAAGAAGAAAAGAAAAGTAAAATTAATTTCTGACTAGTGCTTAAACTGACAATTATCTTCTTTCCCATTTTGCATACTAAAATCTACACTTCGCTTGTAAGACACAGTGAAATGTAAAAATTAATGAATCTTTTTTCTTAGCCAAACATAGAGTACATATTCTGGTCATTTGTCCCTCATAAGACTCATAGGAAAGCTAAGGAAGCTAGCAGCTCACTGAAAATCAGCCACAATCAAATAGTACTACCTCTAAAAATCTGTCTGCATTGACCTTGTCAGTACCCAGCTAGCTCCATGGCAAACCTGAATGCAAAATTGTAGAAGAAACAGAGAACCTCAAACTATAACTTTGGCTTTCTTTTAACTGTGCAACTACCCCTCTGTAAAAAATACTTGACCCTTCTGGTCTTCATACCTCCTTTGTAACTGAGGGGGTGGACAAGCCATTCTCAAGTTTCTCCTGGATCGAAATGCCATGCTGCCTACAGGTTATAAGTGTTTATAAATATTGCACTTTATCTACATAATGATGGAGCTTTAAAGAGGAAAGTATATTTTCTATTTCCTATACAACTGTGTACACCTAGATGTTTTGTTTTCTAATTAAATGTCTAATTTAGCAGCCAGAAGAGAAACTTTGAAGTCAGACAGACTTGTATTATTTTTGGCTGTTTGTAGTGATTTTGGGCAAATGGTTTAATCTCAAGATACATTTTTATAATTGCCTTATCAGTAAATTGGGAATATTAAGCCTTGCCCTATAGGACAGTTAAGAGAACAAAGCAAGTGTGGTTTTCTATGCTGCACACTTAGGGCGCTAAGGGTTATGGCTAATCTGACTGTATTAAGGTTTGTTAGTGAAGAGAACATTGGTTTAGGAGTTAGGAGACTGGGCTAGTTAACATTCACAACTAGCTGAGTCACTGTTTCATCATTTATAAAATAAAATATCAGAGAGACAGAGAGGGAGAGAGAGAGAGAGAGAGAGAGAGAGAGAGAGAGAGAGAGAGAGAGAGTCTTTAGCTCTCCTCCTAGCCTTGAATTTTTAAAATTCTGATATATATGAAGATTATATTGAGGCTTTTGATTGCATGATATGTAGATATTCATTCCTACAAAGGTTTTAATTAGCTTTATGGTTTTTAGTGGTTCATTACAGTAAGATTCTCTCGTCTCTGACTTTGCAAGTAAGTATTCAACTGTTTGCCCCTTGTGACTGTGTTAGAGGTACTTAGAAATAATGTTTTTTTTAAAGAATAAATTTATCTGCATGTGAAGACAAGGTCCTTGAGTTTCATAACAAAAATATTTTAAGTAATAAAGTATAAATATTTTGTTTGTAAATATTCAAATTAACCTCTTAGTAATTTGACTTATGAAAAGGGAAAGAAAAGAATTTAGAAGGATCTTAAAAGAGCAATAATTATTTACACTCAGAAATTTCCCTTGGGTTGATAAGTGCACTGTGCTCCTTTCCTATTCAAAATAAGTTCACATAAAATATGCTAAAAAGATAATTGGAGTTTTTTTAGTATTGCAAAGGAATAATGACATATTCTCAAGTTCAAGCAATTTACTTTTCCTTGTCATTTGGGTCAGCTCTTCAGTTGGTAGTTGGTTAGCTGCCATACTTGGAGAACCTCACTGACAACTCTATGTATTCATGTCTTAGTTATTTTTCTCTAATTGTTGAGACAAAAACTTGACTCCCAAAGTGGAGCAAGAGAAGGTTTATTTCTTACAGTTCTCGGAGGTTTCAGTTCATACTCAGCTGGCTCCAAGGCAAGATGGCATGATGGGGCAGCCATTTATGGCCACGGCAAGCAGCAAGCACAAACAGAGCAAAAAAGAGGAAGACACACCTTCTTCCCGCCTTTATAGTGTATGCTGGCTCCATCCCTGGGTGAGTGTATTACTCACATCACCAATCCCAGTGCCAGACAAGAAACAAATCACGAATACCAGACTCAGCCATGTGAGTGATTATATGAGGCTGGCAGGGGGCATCTGAACACAAACCATAACAATTAACATTAATCATTTAAATTCCAACTTTAGAAAATAAAACTCTCTTTAGCAAACCATTGCTCATACTGCCTATGCATCTCTGAAATACTGAGAGTTACTGAAGCCTATCAGTGCTGCCATAGATGGACATCAGAGGTTCAAAGTTCTCATGGCTTCCAAAGTATTTAGAAGATTATAATTAATTCTGCACTTGAAACCACCACAGTATCAAAGTCAGATAAATATTTAGTTCATTTGCCAAGACAAATCTCTCTCACAAAAGGATGCTATCAAATTCATACCCATTTTAGGGGGGGGGGAAATGTTGCTAAAATTTCAGTGAATTATTCAAAACATATGGAAGGATTAGAGTGATGCTAGTGCATCATCTAATAATGAAGATATAAGATTTGGCATGAAACATTGTGTGATGAACCTGTATACACATTTTTAGGACACCTAGAACCATCATTAAACCATATTCCTGTTGATATTAGTTTAAATAAGTATTGCAAACTGAAATGACGTCAGGAGCTAAGTATAAATGTATGAAAGAGTTGAGAACTACACAACTGAGAGATGTTAGAACTCCACTTTATAGGACTTATATGCCTATTCACATAATGATTCACATAATATTAAAAGCAAAATGAAGATCATGATAACAAAATAAGCATGTGGGAAAGTGTAAGATTCTCTTAAGACAATTAAAAAGTCAGATTCACACAGACACTTGGAATGATAGTCCTGATTTAAACAAAGGAGAGTCACAGAAGTTAACTATGCAGAAGACTTACTTGAAAAGTTGGAGATAGACTAGCAACCAATGGACTCTTAATTAAATCAAATAACACAGAAGTCATTAGCAGTGAATTTGTAATCCAAAGAACAGAGGGAGGACACTTAGCAAAGAATAAAAAAGAAAATTGCAATACTCATATAAATATTCTGCTCTTTGCTCTGATGATGAAAATTCTGGAATCATAGTTGAGAACTTCAACAATAAAGACTCCTGGGACAAGTTTCCAGCACCCCCATACCAGAGATTTCAATTAAAAAAAAAAGAATGGAGGAAGAGGAAGATAAAGTGGAAGAAGGAGATAGAGGGAAAAGACCAGGATTTTTTTTTTTCAGTAGCCCATGAGATTGAGTGAAATAAAATTCCAGATCAAATTTAGTCAGCATTTTGTGCATTGTCAGAGCAAAAGAATACAGTCAAAAATGTCTCCTGTCCAAATGGTCACATCCAATTTAGTCATGTATTTCCGTTTCAAACAAATCAAATGATTTTCTTGTCTATTTGACTGACTGCTGATCACTCATTAGACAAGTGACAGGATTTGTCCCCACTCACACTCTGCCTGAGTTTAGCATGCTCACTTCCTCACATTTTGAAGGTATGGTGTGTTTATCTGCCTTCTCTGCTCATTTTTCTCTCCTTTCTCTTTTCTTGTCTTGTGATTCATTTTAGTGATGTGAGGAGCTAAAGAAAAACGTTCAACGAAGCTGTTCTGAGAGTTTTGAGGCACTCAAATGTATCATCTCAGACGCTGGCTCCACCTTTCCTTAGCTCCAAGAGTTTAGAAGATCTATCTGATCTCCCTGGGATTCAATCTCGTCATGTACAAAAGGGCTGGAACAGAGCTCTCCAGATGACAGTGAGACATCGCAGTACGAGCATGCATGAAGCATGGAAAATCATGTCACAGAGTAGTAGGCACTAAGTGGATACATGTCCTTCATCATACCCTTCCCTCAAGAACCAGCAACTACAGCAGTCATCTCCAAGACTCTCAAAACAATCTCATTGCTCACCAGGATCAATTCAATTGCTCTCCCTCGTCAAAAATTAAAACACCTTAACAAAGAAAATTTAAATCAGCAACTGAGAGAAATTTGAGAATTCCATAGTCAGCCAAGGAACAAAGGTAGCATTTCTTAAAAACATGAAGACTGCAAAGGATTTGGCCTCTCTTTCTTGAAAGATATAGAGGCTTTTTAGAAAAGCAATAACGCTTTCCTGGAAGAAGTCAAAGGCGATGTTCTGATCACAGCTCAGAGAAAGGAAATTTCTCATGAAAAGATTTCTGCTCAAGGGGGATTGCCAACTAACCACAAGACTATTCCTGGTCACCAATCATAAAACTGGACCTAAAATATGCTTAACACATTCAATTGCAATCAGCAAGAATCACGGTATTTAAATTTCATGAACAGAAGTACCCAAGGACCTTTGATCCCCTCGTCAAGTGAGTAAGTGCTGGCAATTACCAAAATCTAAATTTAATAAAATTATATTAGTCACCTTCCAAGGTGTCATTTCAGAGTAATGCTGAGATCAAAGCCCTGATTTGAACATGTCAAACCAATCACAGGATTCTAGGGGGTTTGTGAAATGACTATGTCCTCTGTGGGTAAAGGACAAAGTACACTTGCCATTTAGAAGTCAAGACCCAGGCATTTCCTGCCTGTATAAAAAAGTGGTCTGCCAGACTCTGGCCCACGTGTGGGTGTGGTGTGCATGTGCATGTGCGTAATACACACAATGAATACATTTTAGGCAATGCTCTGTGCTACCATTTAGGAAAAATCTTTAAGAATATTGTCCTGGTAATCAGGATGAAGCAGCAAATACAATGAATGTAGGAGGCATGAGAAGTGATCTCTGGTCTCCTCTTCTTAACCCAAATAATAGGAATAACGATAACTGTCTTGTTAGTAGTAAATGGTATTTTTTTAAGAGAAAGAAGACACAGCAAAGAAAGACAATAAACAAAAGAGACAAACAAGAATAATCCAAAACAATAACAGTATAGGTTTTCAAAACAAGATGATAGAAATTTAACAATGGTTGTAATATTGCATATTGTTACCTTCAAAAGCATTGCTTAGATTACCAGATATGGACATGTAAATTTGATCTGATCATATGAGTATTAGCTCTTCTTTTCCAGGAACTAATACAACTAGTAGTATAGTTCTCTTAGCTATCTTATGTGTGTATGTGTGTATATATGTGTACATATACAAATTTATGTCTTTTCCATTCCTTCTTTCCTCCTTTCCCCTATCACAAAGGGTATTTAAAGGAATAATTTGCTACACAGGACATGATGCTACATACTATAAAACAATATACAAATCTACCATTTATTTATCAAATATTTATAACATATATACTATGTGGCAGGCACTTTTCCAGGTTCCTAGGACAAATCAGAGCACAGAAAAGAAATAAACGTGTGTTCTTACGGCACTCACATGATAACAGGGAAGACAGACAAGCCACAGATAGGACAAAAGGAAAGTAAATGTCCTCATGCCTTAAAAGAAATACACATAATGAAGAAAGTAGAACCAAGTAAAGGGGCCTAGGAACATGCAATCGGTGAGAGGATTCTAAGATAGGGATGTCGGGTCAGAGCTAAGCGATTTGTGAAGGGCATCCTGAGCAGAGGATGAATGGCGGTGAGGGAGCTGGGCTTTCCAGTATCTGGGGTCAACGCTGCAGCAGAAGTGAGCAGCCAGAGGTCCCTGCGTGTGCTCTTTGTGTGGAGCCAAATAAGGCAGGGGAGAGTGGAACAGACAGGTGAGGAAGCGCTATGGCCCAGACCTTACAAGGTCCCACTGTAAAACTTAGCGACAGTCACCCCCAGCTGAAAAGGAAGTCACTACAAAGTTTATACAGAGGCATGATATGCTTTGACTGTTATTTTAAAGACTATGTTTTTTAACTGCTGAATTAAAAATAAAGTATAGGTGGCCAAAAGTATAGGAAAAGAAACCAGCTAGGAGGTACTTTCAGGAAGGTGATAAATCTGTCCAGAAAGGTGGCAGTGGGGTGAAGGAAGTAATTATACACCAAGTATATTGTGATGGTGCAGCCAACAGGCTTTCCTGGTGAGTGGAATGTAGGTATGAGGAAAAAAAGAGAGAAGCCAGGATGGCTTCAAAATTTGAAGCTTGATTAACTGAGATAGGATCTGAAGTTTGGGGCACGGAAGGATATTAAAGTTCATTTGGGGATATATTAAATTTAGGATTTCTACTGTATCTCCAACTAGAAGTGTTGAGTAAGTTAATAAATTTCGATATCAAGAAAGAAGTCGAAGTTCTACACATGCATGAGTCTCTACATGTATACCTATCCTTTCTGTATTAGAGGGAAAAACAGAACAAAGCAAGAGAAAACAAAACAAATTCCTAGAAAAACATCAAACAAAAGACATATAAACAACAATAGCAAAGAGCCCAGAACACTGACAGTATAAGCCTTCAAAACAAGGTGGTATGAGCATAACTAGGGTTGTTATTTTACATAATGATCTTCAAAAGTTCATCAGATCACTTACATTAATATGCACAATTGTTCCAATC
Organism: Dolichotis patagonum; assembly: GCA_004027295.1. Classification (NCBI taxonomy): domain Eukaryota; kingdom Metazoa; phylum Chordata; class Mammalia; order Rodentia; family Caviidae; genus Dolichotis; species Dolichotis patagonum. The sequence continues at coordinate 80,824 of PVJX010001956.1, read as the reverse complement.
CTATGAGTTTCCTAAAAAGTTTATGAGAATTGATAATATAATGCATGATGAAATGAACAGCTACTTTGAAGAAAAAGAGACACTAAAGTACCCAGTGTTGATTCCATAGTGTCACGCTGTGAAATCCAGAAATACTATTATTCTTTGTTCAGAGTGATTTTAGTGTGTTTCATTTTGTTTCATTTCAACATACATGAAGGTATAGACAGCTATTTAGAAGAGAGTGAGAGACATTATGGCAGCCATTGTCGACTTCCTTATTGTCTGATCTTGAAGACCTAAAATGCCCTCACCATCCTGTTCTGATCAGTTCTATGCTATTTTGTTTTGTATGAATTCATTGTATGTGAAGATATGGACAACTATTTGGAAGAAAACAAGAGTTGATATGATAGCCGGGGATTTAGCTCAGTGGCTTAAGTGCCTGCCTGGCAAGCACGAGGTCATGAGTTCGATCCGCGGTACCAAAAAAAAAAAAAAGAGTTGATATGATAGACAGTGAAGATCTCCAGTTGTCTTGCTTTGAAATCTGTCTCTTGCATTGCTATCTTATGATCTTTTTTTGTTCTGTTTTGCTATGTTTAATTTTACCCTCTGTAAAAATTAAGAAAAGAAAGAAGTTGAGAAACAAGTTTTCAAGCTATCAATGTGTGTTGGTATTTAAATTCACGACTGTAGAAAAAACAGATTTAAAAAACCCCAAATTCTCTAGATGACAGACAGATACAAGGATCATGAGCATAACAGGATTAGTCTGACCAGCTAAAGAAGAGTGTAGCAATGCTGCGTTGGCACAAGGAGGTTGAGAGATGTGGGTGTCTAGGCTCCCTCTGGACCCCGACTCACCTTAAAATCTGGAGAAACTGTGGAGAGTTGCAGTAAAAAGTCACGAACTCAGTCTTGATACCTGTGTAAAGCACTGTCCTCTTTTCTGCCTCTCAGGAGAACTAAAAGGGGACATCATTGTCGTCTGAGGTTCCTTCTAAACCTTCTGTGATTTGGCCCTCAAAGGTTTTTGTGATGGAACTTTGGTCTCCACTTTTTCAGTGATGAGAAAGAGTGGGGCCAGGTGGAAGGCAGCTAGGTCAGAGGGAGATTCCCTGGATAGGAAGGGATGATTGCTGGTGTTGAGGGCTGAGATAGTTCTGCAATGAGCAGGGTGCTGCAGGGCGAGGCTACCACATGCTCGGCCCTTTCTGTAAGTGAGCAGTTTCCTTTCATGGCTTTACGATGTTTTGACATATCCACGGAGCCCCTCACCAGAGCCACTCACTGTAATGCCTTTAGATACCCAAGTGTCCGCGTAAACCAAAGTTCTTCTTGCTATACATGACCCAGCATCAGGTACTTTGTTATAAAGATAAAATGGACTACAAATTCTTTGGGGGAAAGCAGCAATTATAAGAGATACCTTGACTCTTCCTTTTAGCTTATGAGGGAACTGAGGACATCAAGGGATGCCATATGTGGTTTCTTCAGTTTGGGGCCTAATGCTAGAGGATTAAAGACCTTACAGAAAGTGTGGCCTCAAGAAGATATAAGGAGTTGAAGATACTCACTCACTAGTGTTGTAGTCAGGGGTTGTGCAGAGAACAATTAGAATCAGGACATGGAGTTTATAATATTATTTTTATGATGGCCACCCAGAGTTAACATAAGAAAATGCAGGAAACCTATCCACAACACTGAAGACATAGAATATTTAGCCAAGGGCCTAAACCCCACAGCAATGCCCTACATGAGTCCAGATGAAGACCCAGAGCTCATGACAATGCCTCCCACGAGTCCAACTGGAGGTCTAGATCCCACAAGGACTCACGCCCGTCTCTTTTATGGATCGATGCCAGGAAGGCCCAAAGGTCAGCGGTGGAAGCTAAGAATTCCATGCCAGTGGGGTGAAGGAGCTGTACTGGTAGGTTGAGGGTTCCACACCGGAGCCAAGAAGTCACACTCACAACAAAGACCAGGGCTGTCCTGAAAAGCACCACAGCCATCCTCAGTGACACGGAGGTCCTGAGCTTTTCCGTTGACAAGCACAGTTGAGTACATTTCCAGGAAACCAATGTGATGAGTCCATCCTGGAGAACAAGCGGCACACGTCTCCCCCTCCAGAGCCAGGAAGCAATGCTCAATGTGAGGACCAGAGCTTCTCCAAGAGAACCAATGGCTCAAACAGCAACATGTAGGAGAACCCACAATGCCTCAACACACCTCAATGCATTTACACCTCAACGCATTTACACCTCAACGCACTTCCTTCTCCTTCTCAACGTCTCCATTTATGCTGGCAACTTTCCTCAGGTGAAACATCTCCACTCAGCACCATGCTGATGTAATCCAGCTGGTGTTAAGTTGATCACCAGTTCTTAATCCATAACAACTAGTATTCATTGAATGCCTATGATGTATCAAGTTATCATTCATACATGACACATTCACATGACCTAGCAACATTATAGTTAAGTGAAATTAGTCCTCCCCATTATAAAGAAGTGATGTACTTGAGTTGTTAACTCTGTTGCTTCAGAGTTATTGGGTCTGATTCCATCACGGAAATTTCGATGATATTATCTTCCACCTGTATGTCCATGCTTGCAGTAATCTGTACACATTATGGCTAGTGTTTCTAATTCCAAGTACTTTATAGGGGTTGCTGTATGTTTTTATTTATTATTCTAAAATAGCAAGTCTAAGGACTGATTTTCAATGTCTGTTCACTGAATGTATGATTCATTAATTTAATTTTTTTTAATTTGCCAAATATGAATATGTACTATGTACAAAGAACCATGAATTGGTCTGAGGATTTACTTTAGTGGCCCAAGTGCTTGCCTGGTAAGCACAAGGTCAGAGTTTAAGCCCTGGTACAAAAAAACAAAAATTTATTCCAACATATTTTGCTTTCTCTGTTAACCTTGGATGTCTGTATCTCATTTTATTTTCATCTTTAATTTGAGCCATTTTACACATTAGGAATTAAATGCCTTGACTCCCTTACACATTGTGTAATCAAAAAGTTCCATTTTAGAAAATCTTTGATACTTAAAAATATTTGATGTGAGATGAATATATCTGAGATATTGGATATTGTTTCTTATTTTATCAATTTACTATTCTTTAATTTGAGAATGGTTTATTTAATCAACCAATTGACTAAAATCTTGAGTGCAATGACTAAGTTCTGAAGTAAGGCAAACCTGAACAGAATCCTGGCTGCACACATCCAAACTCTGTAAATGTAGGTTAAGTTTCTGAAACAATTCTAAGATTTAGTGTCTTTATGGTTTGAATGTTAATAAGAATAATATCTGCTTTACAGTATTCTTGTAAGAATTAGAGAAACCAGATAAAAACCTTGCGCTTGAAACATACCCTTTTCACTGTTGTCTAGTATTATTACACTTATTATTAATTCAAAACACTATGGAAAATAGAAAAAAATAGATATATCAGGTCCCTAACACCAAGAAGCATATGATTCATCAGAGAAAAGAAAATGCACACAAGTAATCTTGGTAGGCAGCGTCGCGCTGTGGAGAGGTCTGGACCAAGCCTGGAGGAGGACGTGCTCACCTCTGTCCGGAGCAACCCGGCACAAGCTCGCTGGAGGTTCTGGAGTCAGGCATTTGCCACCACTTGAAAGATAATAAAAGTGAATTAGAGATTTAAGGGGTCACACTAAACTAATAATGGTCAGCCAGCAAATCCAGTCTGGGGAAGAATTATGGCCTCCAGAGAGCAAAAACCAGAATCCAATACTCACTTCTGAAAATGGCAGGGATAAGAACTGGATTTAATGACTTTGGAGATCAAAAGCCACGTCAAGAGTTCAAGAAGCAAGCGAGGCGCCGAGCGCTGTCGCGGACTTGACAGGGAATCTCCGAGGGCTGGCACCTGTCCTTCACGCTGGGTCTCCTGGCACAGATGTCCTCCTGAAAGTGCAGTGCCCGTCTTGGAAATCTCCTAGTCCCTCTTCTCCGAGAAATCACTTGCCCTAGGCCAGCGCGAGTTTGGGAGCGGAAAGTCTTTTAGTAAGGGAGGCAAGTGAGAGAGGGCAGAGGGAGAAACCCTGATGGCAAACGATTGCTCTCCTTGGCAGAACTTCAGAGTGCACCCAGAAAAGAAACTCTCTGCAGAGCAGATAAAAATCAATTTGCAGTTTGCCTTTGACTTACCTTGAGTCTGCCTGCTGCCTGCTGGGAAGAACGGTTTGTGTCGCTTCCTCAGCCTCCCTGCCCACTGGACGCTTTTATTTTTGCCTTGCATTTGCTCATTACACAGAACACTGGCAGAGCATGGGCTCTGGCCTCCCTTGAAAGTGACTTCACCCCTTGTAACCGCGTTGGGCAATAATGTAACTTGTAAGTTGCTGTCAGAGCTCTTAGTCCTGAAATAGAGCACAGGTCCTCACTGGCTTAGCTGGAGCATGTCACTGTCACACGGACAGCCCAGGCAAGGGAAGCCCAGAGGTGGGGCCCTGTGCGCGTGTTCTCGGCTCAAAGAATATATCGAATGTAGAAATGGTCGCTCCAAACACTCCCATAGGAAATAAATGTTCCTAGAGAGCCTAGACTTTATTCCAAACCTAGACTTTATTCCAAAGATAATGAGGCACAAAGAGTGATTTTAACGTGATTAAAAAGGAAAGAGAAGCCCACCTAAGGCCAGAGGCAGGTTGCCTCCGAGTTTAACACAGGAGTAAGACTTGGAATTCCAATTCTGGCAAATTACTTACCTTCTCAAAACCTCTGATGTTGGTCTGTAAGATCAGGAATTGTAGTCCCTGTCTCAGGGGGTTATGGCTGAAAGGAATGAAATGTCATGTATACAAAGCACTTAGCTCTTAGCTCCATGCAGGAAACATTCAACAGATACAAGCACACTCCCAGGAATTCTATGTAGCAAAAGGAGGCTGTGACCTAGTACACAGCTGCTCCTGAGACTGGAGTTCTGTGCATTAGTCCACTGCATAGTGAAGTGGTATAGACAGGCATTAACAGTTAATAAAGTCACCACAGCGTGTCCCAGGAGCTGGTTTCCTAAGGTTAGAGGGCCCATCTAAGCTCTCCAGGGTTGCTCTGTGGTGATCTCTACCCTAAACTTGAACTTTTGAGTCCCTACAGCCCTGCAGTCCTGTATCCCTTGCAGGCAGAGCCAAGGGTCCTGGCACTGAGAATGAGAAGTCATTGGAATGCCAGGCTCCAATCTCTCCGGTAAGAACAAAACTGTCCATCTAAATAAAGCTCAAGACACCACGCTCTCAAAGGGACACATAGAGTCCTGGGAAATTGAGGGCTTCAACAAAAGGGGAGCTAGCAAAAAAAAAAATTAATCCACTGGACTAAAGAAGAAGAGCACTGGGAATAGTTTACTTGGTCAGCATTGCCTGAGCGCTTGTTTAAAATGCAGATTCCTGGGCTCCTGTCACGGCAAGACCTCTCCTAGTGGGGTACCTGGAAACCCAACTGTAAAGGAGCAGCCCCTAGGATGAGTGTTATGTGGTCCTTCAAGCTCACTTTGAAGATCACCGGTTTAAATAAAGTTTAAACATGCTGAGGGAAATCGAGATGGAGTTGTGCTTGCAAGGAAGCCCAAGTGACTGAAGCCATTAAGGAAAAAATACAAATAAAAAAAGACACCCATTTATGTTGGCAAAAGCAATATAGATTAGGGAAGAGTGGATTCTTAATAAGCTGGAGGTGAACTTTATTATTATTTAGAATGATGAAAGACAATTAATCGATATGGCTGCAATATCTTTTGCGTGCTACTGCAGCTGCTTCTTAGATATGTCAATTTTATTCACAAGGAGCAATAACACTAGGCAATTTATTTCTTCCAGGCCACTCATGCTTTAAGACGTTCAATATTTATCAGGCCTTCACAGTGCAAGTAGTAAAAAGCAAATTAAAACAAATACAAAATGAGAGCCATGAAACTGATCCATCCTTTTTATTTTCGTGATTAAAATAAAAATTCTAATAGAACCTATGATTTCTGTAATCTTTAGGCCCAAGGAACTCATATCTCTATTTTTTTTCCTGTTCATTTTAGCCCTGTTGCCAAGATGGCTTTATTTTTTCAAGATTGTCATGTGCTTATTATGAGGGTTTCTCCAGCATTGCTGGGGTACAATCTTCTGCATTAGCCTCAGCACGAGACGGCAGGTAACAGTATTAATTATCATCATTTATGGGTGGAACGTGGACACTGATTTGAATAGGACAATGGAAGCAATGCTATTTTTTTTCCTTAAAAACAATGACATTTCTGTGATTTCTTGCTTTACTGGGGTGGAGGATTTTTTTTTAAAGTGTACTGATAAAATATTGTGATAGATGGCAGCTCGTCTCTTTTAATTGCACTAAAAGCAAAACACTTATTCCTAAGAAATAGTTGTGGCTCATACAAATACAAATCTTTTTCTTTTCACTCTAGAGTAAGCCACTCTCCACTTAAAGGATCAGCCGTGTACAATCACAGTCCCTGGTAGTCTGCCAAACACAATAGGGCATTAATTAACATGTGCTAGGGGATCGTCAACACGCACAGTGGTAGTGTGCAACTGGAGTCTTTCTTCCCTCCCCTTCCCTCTGGGAGGGGGCAGAATTCACGGAAGAGCTACTCCGGTATGTGAATCAGCTCTTGCTAAACGCCTTGTAATGGAGTCCCTTTATTTTTAAAGCTGTTGTCAGCGCTACTCACATATCCTAGAAAGACATTTACTCTGTCTCTTTCTCAGTGTTCACAATCTAGCTACAGTGGGCAAAAATAACATATTTGTTTACTTGCCATGCAGACTGCACTTAAATAAATCCACTGATAAATTACTTCCCCAAAAAGAACAGAATGAGATTCATTTCCCTTAATGTTGCCGATCGCAATGGCAGAATTACTCTTCCTGTTAGCCGGGGCTGACGTTCCGCTGGCCTGCTAACTTGCAGGGCTGTTGAGAGAAGCAACGTTAGTCATGCTGTATCTGGCCTCACCCACCTGGCATGCACAGGTGAAAAGGAATCAGAGGAGTAAATGAGATGTTAATTATCTCGCAGCTGGATCTTTGCTTGGCCATACCTAGCCAAACCCTTGCTGTCTGACTTTAGTCTCTTTTGCATGTTCTTTGTTATGGACTATAATCATTCAGACCCACGAGAGTGAGACTTTGGACAACAGAAAATATGTCCTCTTATAGTAAAAGTGGAATGAAGGAAATGAAAAATTATTCTGTATTTTCTACTTCTGCCAAAAAAAAAAACTGTGTCCATGCTTCAATTTAGTTTGAGTTTAGACTGTAGAATTTATGGCTACTTCTTTTCCTAACAAAATAATATATGTAAAGTGCTTAGCAAAGTACCTAAAGTAAATGCCTGGTAAATGGCAGTAGAAATTATTATTGAAGGTGATGTTAAAGGTGTTGTTATTATCACTTACTGTCTTTTATAGCTCAGAAATCACAAGTTATAAAAAGCACAATACAACTTTTATGTTTTAATCATTTTTGATATATATCAATAAAGTGCTTAGTTTGGGGCTGGAGTCTCGGAGATAAGGAATTGAAGGTTCAATTTGACCCTCTCAGATCTTCCATAAATGTGTGCCCTTCCTGTGATGGCTTAAAGAGAAGCAGATGAGTGATCGGACATTATGCTCACCTGTCCTCCACTCCAATAAGCGAACTTTCCAACTGCATGAAGCCTCGGTTTCCTCTTTTGTTAAATGTGAATTACGGTTGTGAAGGACTCGGGGTGGGGGGGTAACACATGTATCCAACATGTGACAGCTTGTTGTACTGGACTCAGTGGATGGTAGAGACCCACTCTTCACACACCTAAAACCTTCCTTCTCCACTGAAAAACAGAGGGCCTGGGCTTTGGTGCTGTTAGGGGTGAGGCTGTCTCCTTTCCCGCTGGCAAAGCGCAGAGCGATGGGGCCTGCGATGCTCACTGAAGCCGGGGAAAGAGCCATCTGGAAGGCACTCTATGTAGTTGCTCCTCCATGATTGTTCCCCACGATTTGTACTCTATCATTAGCAGTCAATGAGAGTCAGATAATTACAATTGCTTTCATTAGAAGAAAAAAAAGCAAAAATGATCAGTTTTAATAAATGCAAACTTCTGAGAAATTAAAATGTAAATGTAAGTGAAGAATTATCTCTTTAAAGACAGATTTTTTTTTCTCTTACTGAAGACTTCTAGAAAAAATTTCTACAAATAAAAGAATCATCTTTACTTGATCATGGATTTCAGTGTCATTGGTTTTGAAACTTTCCTTTGAAGTAATAGACTATTAGATATAGCGTTCATACCATAATTCCTGTGAAAAATTATTTGTATAACATTCTTTCACCAAGAATATTTTTGGCAATTGGTAAATGTGTTGATATGTTTCCAGGAAACCATTTTTCCATATAGCTATATTTATGCCATGTTTGATTTGTAAGACATCAAATAAGTTGTACCTATAGATCTACTTGCCTACCTTAGATTTACTTATACATAGAAAAGGCAATTGCAGAATAATTTTGCTATATTAAATTTAAACAGACTAAAAGATATGCTTGAACTCGCACTTTCTACAGAAAAGAGGTTCGTCATTACAGTCTCTATCCCCCAGGCTCAGCCACTATTAAGACTATTGAGGGAGGGAGTTTGTTCCATAGGAAAAGAAGAGTGTTCTCCTAGCGGAAGAGTGCTATCCATTTACCAGAAAACATGCATCTTTGTTGCTTCATTTACAGAAATAGGTAATTGCCTGTGGCCTCAAGAAGCCCAATTCCTTTTTAAGACAGGTCAAATATACAAAGAACATACTACCCTGAGGTGATGTGGGAATTCGGACATCGGTGCCTTTTTTTAAAATTGACTATATATAAGAAATCTGGCTACACAGACTTTTTTTTTAGAGAAAAAAATCAAAACATAAAAAAGGTAGAAATAATAAAGAATTTCAAAAAAACAGTAAGAAATCACTAGTTGATAAATTACATATTGTTATCTTAGAAGTATTTGCTCAAGTCACAAAATCAAAGGATAAACAGCACACAGATCTTTTTAAATGACAATTTTGGTGTTAAACGAAGGAGTCATTTATAAGGACAGCAGAATGTATTCTTTTCTGTTTTGGAAATAGTTTAGGGAAAGTGTCCTACTTACACTGAAGAAAAATAGAAATGGAGGAGAAGAAACTTAGAGCAGAGAAATTTGAATATTTGCTGCTACTCTTTCATGAATATATGCTTATGGTTCTCTAAAAAAATTGTAATGTCCTGGTCATTTCAGTGTTCACTGGGAACATTTATTTATTATAACTATTAACATGGGGAAACACACCGAATACTTCTATGATCGCCTTCTGTAATAACTCAGTCTTCAAAACAACCCTGTGAGTTGTGTACCATTATTATCATCTCCACTTCCCAGGTGAGTAAATTGAGGCACTGAGTGTTTAAATAATCTGCTTAAAGTCTCCCAGCTAGAAAGTGGAAGGTGAGGTTGCAATTCTGGATAGCTTAGCTCTAACATTCATGCATTCAACCACCACTGAACCATGTCACTTCTTTCGCAAACTGATGTGTCAGTGTTTCCTCCAGAGGAAAATAGAATTGAGAGAGGTGTGTTTGCAGGAGGCAGAGAAGAACAATGTATCACAACCCAACAGCCATTCAGGATCGCCAGAGTTCATACCTGTGTTATTTGAGGTTCCAAAGGGGAGGTAGGGATGATTGCAGACAATTCTTTATTAATTCGGCAAACAACAAACTAAAATTCAACATTAGTGAACTGACTTGAGGTAAAGTTCTTTCCAATTTTTCAGTATTTTGTTAAAGAATGTATAACATCTAATCAGTTAAGGACTACCAGTGACTTTGAATCACATTATTATTTTGAATAGATTAGCATTGGTTTAACAAACCTTTACTGTAATTACTTATTATTATTAATGGCTACATCTTTGGTATTCTAAAAATTACTAGTGATACTAGTTTATTTTAAAATGGCTGTAATTGAAAGCAGTTGGCAAAATTTCTTTCTTTCTTTCTTTCTTTCTTTCTTTCTTTCTTTCTTTCTTTCTTTCTCTTTTTTCTTAAAGGCCTTAAAAGAACTGGATAGGAAGCCGTCTGCCTCCCATTGGATTAACGGTCAGTTATAGACATTTCCTCTTAATAGCTTATAAGGAAATTGGGAGGTAGAAAAAAAGGATAGGCTTAGGAGGATTTCCCCATGTTTTTTGAAACATCTAGTCCTGAAGATATTTCAAATGGCTGCTATGCAATATGGATGGCTGTCTTAGTTACTTTCTTGGTTGCTGGGACAAAATACTCCACATTCACAACTTAAGTAAGGAAAAGTTTGCTTTAGTTCACACTTTTTAGAGTTTCAGTCCACAGACTGCTGGCTCCAGGGCAGGCTGGCATGGCAGAGAGGCACTGCAGAGGGGAAACAGCTCAGGAGGTGCTGGTGGGAAGCACAAACAGGGATCTAGGGAGGAGGGAGGCGGACACACCCTTCCAGACCACCTCCTCTGACCAGAACCCATTTATAAACCTCAAACACATTTATAAACCCATCAGTGGATGACTCCATTGGGATGACCCATCAGTGGATGACTCACACCCCCATGGTCCAGTCACCTGCCCAGAAGCTCCACCTAGCAGCTCATGAGGCTTTGGGGGAGATCCAGATATAAACAATAACAATGGCAGGGTCCCAGTCATCTTCCAGGTGTATATGGGTCTGTGCATCATGAAGGAGAATGTGATATACTATTTGTGTGTGTAAAAGAGAATCTTGACAACAATAATATATGCCATCTTGGAAAATATGACATCATGATCTAAAACAGTTTAACTTCCTTGGGTATCTCCCTGAGTAAGGCTCCTAAATCAGAGTTCAGACTGTGACCCCCAGGAAAAGTAGAGCCCCTTATGTTATCATCCCAGACTTGCCTTATGGAGTCAAGAGGACCTCTTTCTGCCTGTCTTCCTCTTCTCCCATGGTGTTCACATAAGCGTATATGGGTGCACATAGTCATGCACAGGTCCTAGGTAATCTACAACAGTCTGCTGAAAAATGATGCACTGATGGTGTTTGGCTGAAGACTTTTGCCTACTCTGATATCTCGCTACATCATGTCTCGTTGTCACGGTTTTCCTCCTCACCACCAGAATGGCCAAACTCATCAGCAGTTAAATTGACTGATTTGCGTTGCTTTTAATCCAGTTGCTGGTTCTGTTCTAAGGGTGCCTGCTCAGGGAATGGTATCAGTGCTGCCTTTGACCAGGGCAGAAGCTCTTCTCCCTTTGCTCACTCCCGTCTTCCTGACTTCCGGTTGGCAGGGGATTTTCAGCCTTCTCTCAGTGGAATTCGAGTTCACGTTTCTTATTAACCCATTGCCTCTCTGACACATTTTTGGTGGAAGACCTTTTTATAATTCCTATTAGGTGAAAATTGCTGCACAGCCCCCAGGGAACACGAGCTAATTTGCAAAACTCTGCAGTCCTCGGTGAACTTCCCGGTCAGTAGGGTCAGTGAGCTCTTGTGCCCCATGAGTGAGTGAGTGAGTGGAAGAGTGAGAGAGAGTAAGAGTCACTGTCCTTTCCCTTAATGTGTTTCATATTTACCTCTTCGGTGCTGAAATGTGCATAGCTTTAGGGCTTCTCAGAGGCCCCGGCAGAACTCTCCATTCAGGCAGGGCTCAGAATGATGTGAACTCACACACAAGCAGTCCTGGTGTTCTGGGAAATGAACCTGAGGCTTATATTCAGGTTAGAGGCAAGTAACAAATGTTGGTGCACATTATTTATGTCTATAAAGGAATTTACGTTAACACTTCTGAACTGAGAGTTGGGATATCAGAAACATTTTTCTACTTCAGGATTTCCTTTCCTTTAGCCAATTAATATTTCAAGGTGTTGGTAGCAGTTATCTTTGCCCCTTCTTATGACTCACTTGTTTATTCCATTGAAAGTTTTAAAATACTTCTGCATAAATCACTGGTGATAAGTGCTTTATCGTCATTCCTTGATTAAATATGTACTATTAAAGACAGTGTAAGAAACTCAATGGAGTCTAGTCTCCCATTGACATTCAAGGGCTTTCCATCAAATCCATCAAGGTTAATGAAAGTTACCTCTGCAATTCCTCAGGCACTTGTGGTAGAACAGTTCATTTAATTTCTATTCCGATGGCATCCCCACGTGGAGTACCCGATCTGTTCAAGAAGCAAAAGATGTAAGTTGCATGAACTGGAAGCTGACACATACATGGGTCATGTAAAATTGAAATTAACTTTCATATTTGTCATATTCCTAATTAACATTATCTGACCAAAGTACCAGAATGGAATATTATTTAAATCTTTTTTACTCCCTTGGAACATTTACTCTGCCCTCAGAAATCATGGTAGATGGAGGCAGAGATAAACTGAAGGGTAATCACTTGGTGACAAATAAAAAACAAAACACAATTTATCTTTGTAAATCTCAGGTTTTTAAGGTGTTCAGTGGCGAGGTGAAGACTTGTATCCTTGTTTTACAATCGTTTTTTAGTATATGCATTATGGATCCCTGTTCATTCATTTTTAGGCTTTACAATTGAAAACTGTCCTCCTTTCAAAATAATACTCTTCTCAGAAGGTGAACACTGGGGTAGAGGAACCACTGTTTAGATTTCCTAGAGGAGGCAGAAAAAAATCACTGTGAGGGACCCTATTTGGCTCTTTAACAACAACAAAAAAATACAACTTGCACATGATACCTACAGAGTGAGGCCCCAAATGCATCAAGACCTTTTATCAAGGTAATCAGAACCCCAAGGTGACCAAAACCACCAGAAACTACTTTTGCCAAGATCCAAAGCTTACCAGCCTGGTCAGAGGAAATTGGCTTTGTGTATCTGGGATGCCCACCAAAGCCTGAGATATGGCCAGTCCCCCACCTGTGCCAGTCTTCATACCCACCTGTATTCCCCAGCATCCCCTCCAGCCGCTCGGGCTCCTTCCTACTCCTTGAACACACCCAAGCCCTAGAAATTAATTTCCTCCACTCAGAGACCTTCCTCCCTACATCTGCATGGTTTTTACCATCAATGACTTCTCATTATTGTTTAAATGTCATTTAATCAAAAGATCTTCCCTGGTCATTTATAAAACACTAATCATCCCTCCTCTGCTTCTACTGCTTTATTTTCCTTCATATTACTTATCAATAGCGGATATAAATGTAACTTTTGAATATCTACTTCTCTCTTCTACCAGTTAAATGTAAGGCATATGTCTTATGCTTTGTTTGCTGCTGTTTCTTTAGGTTCCAGAAGAATTCCTGACTTGTAGCAGTAGGTCATCAATCCATATTTTCAAATGAGTGAATGAATGAACTAATGGATAAAGGAAGGAAGGAAGGAAGGAAGGAAGGAAGGAATGCAGAACTCCTTTAATCCATTCCTTAGTAGCAGCCCTAGTGTTCTTTTAAAGCTTAACTTTATGGAAGGAGAATAGTTAATGACAGCAGCTTGATTTGGAAGCTTAGATTTGGAGGGGAAAAACAGAGATTAAACCATGATTTCATAATTTACGAGTTGTGACACCTAGAGCAAAATAAATGACATTTTTGAGTTTCATTCTCCTTATCTGTACCATCATTATAGTAATACCTATCTTAATGAAGTATTTAAAAAATATAAGTCATGGTGTAACACAGTCACTAATAATAGGTAGGTACTCAAAAATAATCATACCCCTTAGGACATAGCATGCATGGACACATAGTATGATCTTCTATAACTGTTGTATAAGAATTGTAATTTTTATTTTTCTAAAGCAGCTAAAACTACTTCAAAGCTTTTTTAAATTGGAAGAAATTAAAGAAAGAAGTCAACATTAGAGATAATTGGAGAATCACTTTCTTCTTAAACTATGTACGAATTCTAGGACCCTATATATTCCAGAGTGTTAAATGGGAGAACCTGTGGCTGGCAGTTCACACTGACCACCGTGATAGGCTCTTCGGCTTGGAGGTCTTTTGAATACAGATGACTCCATTGCTCCAAACTGAAGATTCTGTTCCTAGGGTCCACCCTTCCCAGTTACAGCCATAACTGCATCCATCGGATGGCTGGCTGCCTCTTCATGGTATTGTGTGGGACCAAAACTCTCTTCTTGTCTTCTGCAAAACCTACAGGAGCCTCATCCCTTCCTTCCCTAGCTGAAAAATAAACTCTTCAAACATCTCTCATTCTTCTGGCTGGCTTGGTTTGTGCCTTCCGAATCCCTGAAGAGTCTTTTCCTTGTTGGTAGGCAAAGCCCATCATTTCTAAGAGACCGGGATTTCCTCAACATAAGTACTGGGGAAGGATTGTTTTGGGATTCCTAGAATTCTGACAGTTCCGGAACCACAGAAAGAAAAGGAATAGGGAATGTATGAAGAAGAAATGCATTCATCAGTAAAACCAGAACATAAATTATCCCACTAATTATCCTGTCAAAATGGAATCTAGGATTCTGGAAGGTGGGGATAAAGAAGTAGAACACCCCTTCTTCTAGAATGCGTTCCATCTTTCGGTCCTATCAACATCTTACAAAGGAAGTAATAGTTCCACTTAGAATCTGTCTTCACTCACATTTCAGATGCTTTCTATGGCCAGGGGCAAAAAGGAAGGATTAGGAGTAAAGAATCCAGTCATAAAACCAACCTTACCAACTTGCTCCTCACCAGAGCAGTTGCCGGGACACTTTCCGAGTCCCTTCCAAGGGGCTGCTGTGAGCTCGTTCTTTCTACTTTCTTCATCTTTTGGTGATGCTTTTACTTCCTCACACATGTTGTCAAGTTCTGAACACAAGCTATGCCCTCATACGTACGTTTCTGTGCCACCGCAGGGTGACAGCCAATGCCTGGGCTTTTGTGTTGCTATTTCCTTCCCCCAGTCCTGACACTGAGAGTAGAGAAAGGCTGCCTTTGCCAAACCTGGAGCTTGGAACTCCTCCTTCCCTTAGGAGTCTCTTCCCTTTTTCCTTAGATCAAAACCAGAAAGCTTTAAGAATGTCCTGCTGTGTCTGGAGGAATCTGGCCTGTTTCTTTGTTTGTTTGTTTGTTTTGGGGTTTTTTGTATCTTCTTTATTATTCAGTGACTGGGGCTTCCTGAGGCAATTCCTTGCTCAAGTCTACCTTATCCCCAAATTCAGGGCACACCTCATGGACCCTCGCTGCATTTCTTCCTCATTTTAATGGCTTACTATGCATAAAGGACGGACTGTACACATTATCTTCTCCGGGTCACTCAAGAGTCCCTTATTACAGAGTGTATTTCTTTTAATTTACAAAAGCAGAACATGGGATTTAATAAAAATGAATGTTTTACTTTAATCTAAGTGAGTGCTGACTAGTCTTGAACCCAGGTCATCAGACTGTGGGCCCTTCATTCTCTCTGCTGTGTTAATCAGCTTTCCATCACTATCTCAATGTCAGATTGTTTGCTTCGGCCGTTGTAATGGCTAAATGATTGGCAACTTATTGACTAAAGAACATGTGACATCAAGATGAATAGAATATGTCTGATCTGTTGTTGACATGTGCACCCTACCAAGAGCTGACCTGCAAGGCCATTAGAGCAGCTCCTGCCCATTTTCCTATTCTATTCATCTCTTGCAGCATAAGCTGTTTTACCTGAAAACAATCTTCAGCTAAGATTCACTCTCGGTATCATTTCTTCTTGCCCATGTGAAGAGTCTCCCTTTTTTCAGAACACAATTTGTCTTATTTTCCATACCTAAGAGTAATATAAAATTCAGATAGGGATAATTTGTCTTTGTCTTCACTGATCAAGGCTTACATTTGTAAATGTATGCACCTTTTCAGTTAGTGTTAAGCATATTCGTGAGAGAATGGTGTGATAGTGGGTGGAGCTTGCTGGGAATTTCATTCAAAGAATGTGACTTCAGTGTAATTGGACTTATCCAAGTATTTTAATTCTTTGTAACTTTTCCAAATGTCAGCATTTAGAAATGAAATTGTACACACTTTAGGTCAGCTTCAAAATATCTCTTAAAAACCCATGATCTATCTTTCTTTCCAGTTTTGTTAGAGAATGTGAACAAGATGTCCTTGTTCTTCTTTCTGTGGAATGCAAAATTGTTTCTGATTCCATATAACTCCAAAGTAATTCTAAGCATTTTTATAAAATAACAATATCTAATTTCCACTTGACTTAGAGTCACAGAATGATTATTGTTACCATGGAATTTCTTAACAATTTAGCTTGGTTCCCAAATGGATGTGAATATTTTGTGTGTAGAATATATTGTCTGCAACTTCTATATCCCTCTGATTTAGTTCTGACAGGAGAGGAAAAATAGAATTAAAGTTCAAGAAAAATCTTTAGTACTATAGGCACAAAACATAAAATATACATGAGAAGAAAGGAACAATATATTATGAGCTGTACAAATCACAATTCTGATAGACACTCTCTTGCTCAAAAACTCTCTGTAGCCTACGGAATCATGATCAAACTGCTTAGCAAAGTTGTCAAGTGTCAATGCATTTGTTCACTCTTACTCTCCATCACCCCTTTTCAAAATGTACACCTGATATAGCTACTCTGTGTCACAGGAGATGTCCTATGTTTCCCCACTTTGAATTTTCTCTTGCTATTTTCCTACAGGAGAGATATTTTCTATCAGACTATTCCTGAACATTTTGCTCTGTTACCTTAAAAGAATGCATCTTTCAAGGCCCTGTCTAAGTGTTTTCTCCTCTACGATGTTTGCCTTACCGCAGCCAGATGAAATCTCATGGATGTGTCCTGACAGAATTTGTGACCTTCTATTCTTATTCCTCATTGCCTACCTTTTGTGATGGCTGTGTACCTTTCTCTTTTTAAATCATAAAATTCTGCAGGGTCAAGTGGGGCTTTATCCATTTTATATTTCCCCATAATCCTAGCACAATATCTTACTGATAGTAGGAGACTGAGAAGTATTTGTTGTGGCCAATTGACATGAATTAACAGCAACTCCATAGGAAATCCAATGGGCACGACTAAATCTTTTAGTGTATTTATTACATGGAATTCTGTCTTCTCTCTTCCTTTTAAATGCATAGGGAAACCCAAAACTACTAAAGAAAAATTCATCGTGAGTGTATTTCTCATAATTGTGATCAAATGTTAAAGGATATAGAAAGAGGAAATAAACTAGAGTCAGTACGGTGTGTTCCTAAAAATATACATTTGAAATGATTATGAAAACCTATCAGATGGGTGGCTTTGGGCTAGTGATTTCACATTTAAATTGTTTGTCCTTTACACCTGACACACATTAGTGTCCCACCTTGACTGAACTTGAGGCTCTTGTCAGAAGGAGCCCCTCAATGTGAAGAGACGACGTTGTGTGACTTCTTTATAACCACCCAGTACCTTTCAGTGAACTGTGTTCTCCCACTGGGACAAATGCCTTCTAATATTTTATATATTCCTGGTCAGTGACTTAAAAAAAAAACCTACCCAATTGCGGTCTGCCATTCAAAAGGAATATTTCTGCAAAGAAAAAGATGTGAAAATGTAGGCATTCAAGTGAAAATTCAATCCTTCACAGTACAGAGCCTCTGTGAAGTCTTTTAAATGACCCTTTTTATCATGGTGCCATGTCTGCACCTTCCTGAATAGTGAGACCTGTAAGAAAAATAGATGTATGTATACAAGTGGTTGAGTAATGTATTACTCATATGCACTTTGTTCTCTTTGGCAAACTGACCTTATCAAAAGAAAGAAAGCTATACATTGTGACAAGCTGAGCTTTACCAGAAAGTCTGAATTAGGAGTATGAGTCCTCTGTTGTCTGGACTCAAATGTGATCAGAACAACAACAACAAAAAACCTTATTTAACTTCTTGGAGATTGTAAGATATCGAATTTTGTTTAAATAGAAAGTTAAGCTTTCTTAGATTTAACCAGCAGAGATTAATTGCATTGAAAATAATAAGCATAATAATTATTTTCCCTTTAAATACTTGCCTCTTTTTTGATGAGCAGTAAACATTGGTAGATTTTTTATTGTGTCAATCCATTATGGCAAACAATATTAATAGGATGGTGATCAAACACACCACTTTATCAAAAGCATATGTTGTGCCTTATTTTCTATATCCATAGATAATCTTTAATTGAAAAATCAATATTTTTAATATTGTAAATAGAAGTCCTTGGTAGTTGAGAAATAACCCCTACAACTAGGAAAAAATTTTTTCCTCATGCTGATCTAACTGATCTAAGGAAAATTATTTCAGCCTGAGTTGCAAGAGTAATAATAAACCAAATTCATTCCTTGCAAAAAGAACAGATACACACAAGTCATGTTTGCAAATTTTTGTAATAAACAATTGGATCTTTCTAGATGGACAAAATAATATGGGCCAGATAAAGCCAAGAAGAAAAAGTAGCATCTAATGTAGTAGCACACAGGTGCATAAAACAATTGTTATTTTATTTTTGGTAAAAGAGTGAACATGTGGCTGCTGCCCAGTTACTGTGCAAGTGAATTCACTAGGTCTAGATGTAGTTAGCCAATTAATTACTTTTCTGTTCAACAATGATGGGTAATGGTCCAAGCAGCCTGCTCCTCCTCAGATCACCGATGGAATTCATGCACACATAATGTCCTGTCTTCAGAAAATGATCCCAACAAGTTCTATAATTATTTTTTCTTTTGAAATAAAGGCCCCAATTCAATTACATGTTAAAACACTTTGTAAAAAAGAAACAGAAGTTAAACTGCCCCCGCTCCATCTTTCTACCCAGAGAGAAAACTGGACATCACCTTTCTCCACTCTACTCTTGAAAATAGCTAGCTTCAATATTAAAAAAGAAAAACAATTGCTGATCAAAATTGTTCATCATTACCCTTAATTAGTGTTGTTTTGCAATAGTTATCTTCATTAGTACAGATGAAGGTATGTTCTTCCATGTTCAATTACACATGCTATCCCTCTGTGCTGCTAAGCAGATGACTAAGCTTATGATGTAGCAGATCAAACAAAGAACCCTCCTGTAAGAAGACGCACAGCAGTCCCCATAAACTGGGCTAATTAGCATTGTAATTAGCTCACGTGATGACTAAAACAAAATCAGAATAACCCAGAATCACTTAGAAGGAATTCTAAGTGGTTTCCTGCACACACACACACACACACACACACACACAAACACTTTGCTTCTGATGCTGGGAGGTGGGGAGCCCCAAGCCATTCCCAGTCCTCCTCTCCCAGGCTGCCCACCTCCTGCTGCATCAAGCCATGTTCTCTGTCCAGACTTAGAAGTTAAAGGATGTACAGAACTTGCCTGTGTCTGCTGTTGCAGTGTCCTTAGGATTTTAGTGTACTGAAGAGTGTTGTCTGTAAATTAAGCTTAGGCAAGAAATATTCCTCCTTTGTAAGCATGAGAATTGGAAGAAAGAGTGAGAATGTGGTCCTCCTTTCACACCAGTTTACCTGCTTACTTACTGGTAAATGTTAAGGGTCACACAGGTCCTTCTACTCACAAACCTCCACACCAATCACCTATAAAATAGGAATCCTTGAATGAGGCCCACATGCCAAATGGCTTCCTTTGGAACTTGACATGTAATAGTTAAGGTATTTTGTTATTTGACCTAGGTTGCTAATTTTACCCAATTGTGAAAACTAGTTTCAAGATTTTATCCAGAAGCACAGAGAGCAGAAAAAATTCATTGAAAATCAAAGGGAAAAATAATCATCAAAAGAAAGGTCAATAGCTGGGATACCGTTAATCTACTTTTTAAGTAACTTTGTGTCATCTATGGTGATCTATGCCATTCTCAAGTGTTCTCACCTCCCTGTCATGTGCTTCTTGTAACTGTTGAAATACTGAGAATGTATTTTAATTCCCATTTTATGGAATAGAAAATGACCTCAGAGATGGGAATGACAGACAACATAGTCAGCAGAGAACAGAACCATCAGACTTTCAGGTCAGAGAGCATCCATGTTGTAAGCTGGCTGTGGCTAAAGGTCTCTTGTGAGCTGGGGAAAGCTTGTTGTTTTTGTTAGTCTTGGTCTCTCTAAATACAAGCATCACTTTTAAATTCATGCAGTGCTACTTAAACTAAATTGTTTTTCATTCAATGAGCATATCATCTACCCATTGCTGCTGAAAAAAATTAAACCTACAAAAAGAAAAATATTTTCAAAAATATTCCTGTTAGAATCTCTATACAAATTGAGGAAACTGTCAAAATTGTGAATCCAAATCATAGACGTAGTCTATTATCACATATTTAGGATGACATCAAAGTCAACACGTCTGAATCATGGTGCAATCATGTGTTTCTGGTATTTCCAAAACTCTCAAATACTGCAGTCTTTTTTTTCTAAAGGCAGGAGAATAAAGGAATTACAGTTTTAATTATTATTAACATAATGACACATTCATGGTAACAATCACAAAAACATAAAAAGGTTGACCTACATAAGATCTGTTGATTATTTTCATCTATTTTCCACCTCAATTTACTCTGTCTGGTAGGATTTGATCAATTTATTTTCAAGATAGCACATGAGTACTCTGTTAGATGTGGCCAAAATAATAGTATTAGACTGGTAATTCTTAGGATCGATAGGGAAAGGGTAATAAATAGTCATAAAATGTTATTTGAAATTTCCTAAAGGACCAATCTGACAGAAAGAAAATGGATACAATATTAGTCAAAACTTACATTCATATCCTCTATGATCCATGAATACTTTTAATTGAGGCATAATTTATTCCTGCTATCTGCCACAAAATTAAGTATGAAAGAGTGTGCATGAATATAAAAGAAATAACAAAGAATCTAAAGATAGACATTTGGAGTGACTACTGGGAACTATACAGCTTATCTAAAGAAAATGCATATTATTTCACTTACCCTTCTTTTACTCCTTCTATGGAAAGAACATGAGAAGCTACAGCTTGGGGTCCTGGCTGGACAGTGACTTAACGAGTGTAATTATGACACGGCCAAGGCAGCATAGGCCCGGTGGGCAGGAGTCAGTGGGAAGTGAGACCGAGACCCCTGGGATAGACTCTTGGTCCTCTCTCCTCAGTCCTCAGCTTTAATTGGTGTTAGGAAAATTCCAACGCAGATTTATTTTAAGTTTTCCAACTGATAAAAATAGTTTAAGAATCATTTATGACCTGAGTTTTAATTTTAAATAAAAGAGATACAGACACCAATTTTCAAAACAGGAGAGAAAAGCCTAATCTAGCAGTGGAGAGCACAATGTGATACCCTGTACTTACCAACTGAGCGTGAAAGCAGCGTTTGACTAGATGAGTTAAATGAAGTAAGATTTTTGAGAAAAAAAATTAAGGATGCAAGGAAATACGTTACTACAAATTGAGATACAAAAATATGCCAGTACTCTATAGAACAAACTGAAATTGCAAAACAGTTCACAAACAAGTGCAAAGTAGCAATATCATATATGCCATATGACTGTTATATTCGCTCTATCACTATGCTTTTTTAATTATTGTGCTTTATGATACTCTGTTCATCTTCTGCCTTTTCGTTACTTTCTCTATGTCTACTGTCCAAATGAGAGATTCCTGAGTTGACTCAAATTGCACACAAATTTATTTTGTGAACTGTGTATTGTGTTTGCTAGAGCTGTAACTTTTGCCAGGTGTACTAAGGAGCCTCAAGATTCAGTATCCTGTAGCTTATTTATAACAATGTCCCAGTGATTTTTTTCCTTTTAAAATTTCCCAGGCAGGGCTCCTCCACTGCTTCACATCCTAAAGATGCCAGTGACCTCCCAGCTGCCTGTCCGCCATCCTCTCCTGTCCCCAAATCATCCTCTGTGGTAAATACCACTAGATCAGTCATAAGGCAGTATCTATATTAAGGTTTAAATCCATTTAAAAAAACACTGGTAGCATTCACTCTATATTCAGGCTCAAATCGTACTTCTTACGTGGGCGCTGAAATCATTCCAGTACAGAATCTTCACCGCATCTGCGGACCGGATCTGACTTGTGTGCAGCTACGCTAAGGTACCAGGAACCTCCGCTCAGTGGATTCCATAAGTAGATGCACAGACTTGTCCACATGGCTCTGTAAGACCTGTTCTACTCTGATCATAATCCATATAGTAGCTCTGAAGCTTCATGAAGAGGTGAGATCATCTGCCCAAAGATGCCCAGCTGGGAAGCAACAGCTGCAAAACTCAAACCTAGGCAGCCCAACCCTAGAAGCACTTTTAGCCGAGAGGTTCCCTCCCACCTAGCTAATATATTTCGCACCAACATAGGCCTTCTCTCAACAGCTGGAGATCTTCAACATCAAACGAACAAAACACATCCCCAATCTAAAGTTTTTCCTCATCCTTTATTTTTCTCATTCTGCAAGGGTGCACTCAACTCTCACTTGCCCTATAAGGCCTCCATTAGGTCTTCTGCTTTGGAACCATGACATCCAACCCCTGTGTGGCTCGCATGTCATTTTCCATCACGGCTTCTCTCTCACTGGACTGTAAGCCGCCAGCAGGTAGGGCTCTGCTCTTGCATTCTTGTTCTATCATGTTACGCACACGGATCAGTGCTTTTCATCAAGTTTGCGTTTGCCAAGTACTTATTGAGGGAATAAATTAACGGAACTTCTAGAGAGTGTCATGTTTGAAAAATGATACCATAATTAGTTCTCTAGCATTCTATTATGTCTTGATAAAAGCTCCTGTAGATGGTGGCAGGTGGGCCTGTGAGCCTGTGCTACCCACCAAAGCAGACAAACTGGCTTTCTCTGCTTTTTCCGTTTGACTGGGGTAGATCTGATAGATAATAACAAATTGCCCAAAGTGAGTGCCTGTGTGTGTGTGTGTGTGTGTATTGGTAAAGTACTCATTTTCATCTCTGAAACAATCTGTTAGGATGATTTAAAAACACACACACAAAAATTTATTGTTAGTTTTTTCCTTTTCTCAGTGTGATCAGGTTGGTTCACTTTTAGGAAAATATTCCCTTAGTGAAATATTTCTCCTTCATCCAGAGTCAAAACTTTGCTCAGAGGAGGCCAAATAAACCCCAAGAATTCAGTTGATGAGACAGTCTTGGGAGTAGAGGGGCCCTTTGCTGCTCCTAATCCTTCTTGAACAAGGCAGAGAAGGACAGGTGGCCATGCAAAGGCTGCTGTCAGATTGCCCCTTTGTATATCTCTAGGGGCTGACTGTTGACACCGTCAGACCCTACAGCACCAACAGCCAGGACACAAAGGAGGAAGGGCTACACCCACCAGGTCCGAGGGACCTACTCTTCCAGGTAAGTGACAACTCTATCTATGTGGAAAGTCTTTTCTATGTCTTCTTCTCTTGTATGCATACAATGCCTTGTGTCTTATGTATCTAGTGAGAACAGATATTACCTATTTTATTATATAACCTCTGGAAAAATGTGATGTGGAAGATATTTTGTATAATATATCACTATCCATGTAATGTCATTATGCACGTTTGTAATGGGACACTTTTATTATCTTAAAAATCCTTTTGAAATCTGTAAAAGTAACTTACTTTGAAGCATCTGATCATGCAGGGGATAGCACCCAGGGCTTAGATGCATCACTACAAATGACTCAGCTTTCCTTTTAATAGTTTAAAAGGCACGGCTCAGACTAAATTAGGAATCACTTAAATACTCACAGACAGAAGGCAGATAATGAACGCTGAAGAGGGCTGTGTGGAAATCTCTAAGTAGTCCTCAGATTGGGGCAAATCGTTGAGAGCGTGTGTACCCTTTCTAGTGAGGGTGGACTGGTCAGCCTCTGGATTTCATCTGGAGAGAAGGAAGATCCAACATCACAAAACCCTCCAGCTCCTCGGGGAGGCGGGGGAAGCCAGGTTTTCTTCAAAACTACAGGCAATTTCCTGTGTTTTGAATTACAAAGTTTTGTTGCTGTTTTGAAGCCCGGGCAGCACAAAGAAAGCCAGTCATCTGGGATCTGTCTAGGAGATCCCAGACTGTGGCCTGAGAAATCCAGGCTTGCTTCCTTTGAGCCACGGAATGAGTCTACCTACTTAGCATCTTTCTGTCATCTCTCTGTCCACAGGTACAGCTGTGTACTGCTTCCCAAACCCCTTACAATTAAACAACCAATGTAGTGAAATTAGGGGTGTTTCCTTGTAGACATTAAAAATATTATGCAGATGGAGAAATAGGTATAATGTCACATGCAGAACTTTTTACTCTGGTCCTCATGCTGTGCTCCTCCATGAATTATGGTTAAGACAAGGTAAAAATAAAATTCCAAATATATATAAATGTCTAGAGAAAGGTAATCAGGCTCTGGACTCACCCAGAAAGTCCTGCAAGGGTCAGCGTTGACCTCCTCTTCCTCAGCAGCCTTACTGGTCTGTGCTGGGATGGAACGCTGCTGTTTTTCCTCTAGCCGGGGACTAGGACATGTGAGTCGCCACTCACCTGGCTCCTCCTCATGGACTGAAAGGGCAGCTCTTCCTGGGGGCTTCCTGCCAGTTACCGTGGATGGTATCACAGAAACCTAAAGAAATGAAAACTGCTGGTACTTTAGAGACTTTGCATACGACTGAAGATGTGACCTAAGAGAATGGATAGAGGGGTTCAAATAATGAGCTAACCATGCAAACTGATGGGGCAGAAATGACTGTTGAGCATTTCCACGACAGAGAGGAATGCAACCAAAGGAGTGTGGATACCATGTGGACAAGAGCTACATCAGACTTTGAAACAGTCTGAGGCCAGCTCTGCGAGGCAGAGATAAACAAGTTCTGCTAGGTCTACTGTGTGGTATGTTTAAAGAAGTAAGAATAGAGAGACATGGTCCTTTAGGCAAATTAGATACATGCCGACAGCTAGGAATGAGGGGAAAGCGGTACCAGGCACAATTCATAAAATGGGCTAATTACAAAGAGCATGTCCAAAGGAATGTTTATCAAATGCATACATTAGATTTTTTAAAATATTTTATTAAATCCAGTTTTTTAAGCATCATGACCCTTAATTTGACCATTTATAAGGCAAGTAGTATAAACATAGCTCTATTCACAAATTCATTTGGCCTTCAATTTAACAAATATGGAGGAAAGGTAATGGTTTATCATCAAAAACTATATATGCAAAGAACGTGGAGTAGGTTCTGACTCACTGGCTGTCAACACAGCATAGAGGAAAAATGTGGGGAGGAGTGAAGCAGGTGGGAATTTGAACTCACTCGATGGCTTGATAATCACGGGCCAGCAGTCCAGAGCCTCTGACTGGTCAGAGAAAGTTGTCCAAATTTTCCTGGTCTCAGTTTCCTCAAGTACAAAATGTAAACAGTCCCCCTTCTGAGAGTTTATTCTACAGATCAGCAATAATAAAATGAAAACCATGAAAGATGACTTTCAATAGTAGCTATTATTTTAAAAATGGCGTTACCCATCACATCGCCATTGTAATTTCCCTTGTAAAATCCATAAACACTCTAGCAATGAAGTGATTTCTCAATTGCTATTGTAATGAAGGCAGGGTATAGTTCTTGTGTTAGAATTTGGAATCTACAAATCTAAGAAGAAACATACTTCCTAAAATTTTTTACCTATAGTTCTTCATTTTATGTTATGAACTGAAAGGCCTACTTAGGATAGGTATACACTCACATTACAAATTATAATCACATGGTGGCAAGAGTTTTTAAATTACTGTGGTTTTGATACAAAGAAAAGAAGTCGATTTTCCCTAGGATCCTTGTGGACTATTTATCTGCTCATTCCTCGCCTCGCTGTGATCCAAATGCATTGTTGAGTCTTGGACACATGCATTGTTTCAAATGCAGCAGATGCTTCTGCGTGGGGCATGGTCTTCCAGCCTCTGCCTCACGTAAGAGGGAGGCAGAACACAACACTGCTGCAGTCCGGCTGTGTGGTCTGAAAGGAAACGCAGCCCGGGAAAGGGAAAGAAAGGGTCCCAGGCCAGAGTGTCCGCCTCTGAGTGGGGTTAAGGCAGAGAACACATTGCACAGGGCATTTCTTAGGGGATTTCAATTCACGGAGCATCCTCCTATGCATGAGAAGTGGGAGAGATCACCCTTGATTTGTGTTTATAAGAGAGAAAGACCCACCAGTACATAAGAAATTCTAAAATCATGAATTCCATTAAATACAAAAGTTAAAAAATACAGAAATCTATAGCTGTGTTGAAAATGTATCTATTATCTGTCTGTCCGTGTCTACATGTAAGCTAATGCTAAAATAAAATAGGCAAAAGGAAAGAGAAGTGTTATTTGCACAGAACTGTTTTCATGTGAATTAATTCCAATCTAAAGAATAAAGCAATTTAGCTCACTATCGGAGAAACCTAGTTTAAATTATAGAAATAATTTAATAATTTTATCAAAATATTTCAATCCATATTCACAGCCTGCATGCTTCTCATTTTGTAGATGAAGCTTATTTTTTATTTCATTTCATGCAAAAAAGATACAGAACAAAAAATTACCTGTGTGAGCTTACTAAGTTTTAAATGTATATATGTGAGTTCAACATAAATGGTTGGTTTTGCTTCCTTCCCTAGTATCTGTGAATGTCTCATTTTTTTTAGTAATTCAGGATACTGAATTTATCTTTTTAAATGAGCCAAGCCGATCACTCTATCGCTTAAAAAAATTCTCAACTATACATATTCTCAAGCACTATTTTTCCTACCATAAAGCTACAAACATCTGCACTGATTACAATTAAAAACAGTGTAAAAGATTATCACTCCAATTACAGCTTCTTGTTCTAATCAAAATTCAGCACCGTTCTCAGAGCGCTACGTGTGGGATGCCCGTGTGCTTTCTTAACTGCCATGAAACCTCCTTGAGACATTTTTGTTCTGCTTCTCCTTTAACACAGTTAATATATGTAGTTTACCGAATTTACTTTTATCATAAAGGTAGCATTTTACTGAGATACATTTTTAGAATTCTCTGGTATTCTATTTTTCCTCCAGTCTATGCAAATCTACTTAGAGGACATGCAGAGAAACGCTATTATGCTACTTGATGAAGACGTCTCTAGCTGTTTAAAGTTTTAAAAATATTATTTTAAAATACATGATATCAATTGCTATCAATATCTCAAACACTAAAACATGTAGAAAAATTGCTGGATTTAAAATATGTGCCCATTAAATTAGAACGATATTATAAAGAAATATTTCTCAGAATTTTAGAAGCACTTTCTTTTACATATGCAAATCAAATTGAAGTACATATATAATGAATGACCAGAAAGTGTAAAAATACAATTTTTAAATCACCAGTTCTGATAAAATTATATTTAAAAATCAGTTTTAAAAAATCAGTTGAACAAATGAAATATATAGTTATTATAATCAGTAAATGCGTCTTCGTTAAAATGATCATATTGCCACTCAAGAAAAAAACATGAAAGAAAATATTTAGCATTTTGTGTGACATGAATTTTCCCTCATATCACATAGCTGTTTGGTAAGCAAATTTATACTAAAAGTTTTAGAAAGTGGGAAAATTAAACAACATTCTGCTTTGTTCAGACTTTAAAAAGCGCATGCTTATTTTACCTGCTCAATGTCTAAGTTAAATGGTGAAAACAAAGATATTCAAAAAGAATACCACTAAGGCCCATCAAACAAAAGTTAGTGTTCTGCAAATTGTTATATGTTCATAATTTGCTCACCTCTAAGTTAGTGTTTTAATATAATGTCAAAAATAAGGAAAATTATCAATAAAAGTACTTTCTCATTGCATATAATTTGAAATGTTTGAAAAATACCTGTTTGAAAATGCATTCCTGTTCAAGTACTAGATTCATTTACTAACTTTAAGTATTTTATATAAAATACCTATCAGCCTTTGAACACCACGTGTATAAAAAAGTCAAAACTTGCTTTTCTCACTGATCTCCAACCACAAAAAGTTATATTATTCTGCAATGCTACAAATTTTCCACCAACAGCCTCCTTTATTTTTTTGGTGATTTAAAAACTTTAATATTGCCTATGACTAAAATTACTCAGATGCTTGCTAAAGAAATCTAGCAATTGCCTCTTGTTCCATTAAAAGGTGACTCCCATGAAAAGGTAAACATTATAAATCACTTTTTCACATTATTTAAAAGACTCTGTATGCTCAATGTAGAATGATTTCTATCTGGTGACACAATAAGCATAATATTAAAACATGTGAATCAATGAGATCAAAAAGGAGACTCCCCCGTGCCTAGGAAAACCTCAAAGAGAAAAGAATGAAACGTGTGATTTTAGCTAAGTAGTGCTGACATTCATTGAAAACGACTTGTTCCACAAAGTCCAAGTACACCTTCCACACAGAATGTGTATAATGTCATTTTAATGACATTTTACAAAGCTGGCAATGGGAACCTGTATTCCTGAGCCTGAAAAAAAATGCCTTTGCATAGAAACAATTTGCAACTTGATGATCCAAGTACTGCTTTTGGGGCAACCTGTTTGAGAGTTGGCAAAGGAGAATTTGGGGTGCTGGGGGTTTCCAAGGATCAGAAAGGTGATTCTTTGATCTCACCACCTCTTCTTATGTCAATAGTAGAGTACTCAGAGGTAGTCTTTTTAAAAAAAAAAAAAAAATATATATATATATATATATATATATGTTTAAAGTCTGAGAATTAAAATAGGAATTTTAAAAAGAAGTTGATATAGAAAATAAAAGAAACCAGAGAAGAAGTAAGAAAAGCCAGGGAAAGGAGGGGGAAGTAGCAAAGATGTGGAGGGAGAGGAAAGGGAAGGAAGGAAATAAGCTGGGAAGGGAAGAGAGGAGATTACTTCCATTCAAGCCAAAATGGCATCATTTTGAAAGCTGCGTTGTTTAAACTGATAGGAAATTTTAACCTGAAATAGTAATAATTTTCCAGTCAAACCTCATCCCGGGGCTGGCTGGCTGACGCCTCTGGGCAGTCGAGGCCCTCTCTGGCCACCTGCAGGAGCGGCCACTAGATGGCAGGCGAGCACCGCCCTGGCGCTCGGCGGCCGCCACCGCGCGGGGCGCTTGTTTCGCTGCTGCGCAGAGCGCGGGGTCGCTCTGGGCACACGCGTGTTCTTTGCAAGAGCGGGCTCTGTGCGTCGCGTGACGCTTCTCGGGGCCCGAGGCGGGCATCCTGCCCTCCCCTTGCACACACTCTGAAAATGTCGAGTTAGGTTTGGAAGAGGGAAAAATGAGTGTGGTATTTCCTGGGACTTCCTGAGAACTTTACCTTTCAGCTCTTGGGGGGATCGCGTGCCATTTGTTATGCAGCCCCCCTTCATAGGTAGTGGGGCTGGGGGGGGGTGCTGCTTGCAGCGTTCTGCTCGTGCTTCAGCAACTTCACACAAAGTTTGCTCGCTCTCAGTCATCCCCCCCCCCATTCTCTTTGTTTTTCTTCATCTGATAGTGTGGGGTCCCTCCTTAAGCACGGTTCTGTGAAAAGCTGGATTTTAAAACCGCTGCAAGCAAGGGAGAGTGCCCCTTTTTAGGATCCTCTGCCAGCAAAGCCCAAGGAAATATCTTTGTTCTTGCTTTTCAAATGCAATACTTTTTTTCCCCTTTATGTAATGCTTCTGGCTGTCAGTAGGCAACCTACTCCCAAAACTTCTAGAGATCCTTTACGTTTGTATTTTCAGGTCCCGATACATGCACAAAACCTATCTCTTCCTGGACCCCAACAGGAGCAATTACCGTCTCCCACCAGACAGTCTCTGTACCTGCCTGCACAAAACGTCCATTGTAAAAGCTGTTTTGATCTTTTGGATAAGCGCCTTGATTTAAAATAATAGCACAAGGTAAAATTAGGCCTCTCTGCTCAGCAATGCATGAATGACAAATCTGTTGTATTTGGAGTATATTTTTAAAGATTCCTTTTAAAGTCACTTATAGCAAATTTACATATGATCAAAAATGGTATCCCACATTGGCAAACTGAAGTGCATAATTTAGTTCATGTGCTACTGATATAGCTGTGTTTATACATATAATGGGTTCAATTGTTTTGATATACTATCACGCCGGTTCAAAATCCGAAGGAGTCCTAAAAGCATTCTCTCATCTTCACCCACCCTTGAAAAATTTGTGTTTTTCCTTTTATAGTGTCTCAGAATAAGACATCATTTTTCAAGTATTTTCTTAGCTTTGGTTTCCACAAATTTGTGAAAATCAGACATTTTATCAGGCCCTGCAGTTGAGACACTTAGTAAAATAAAGACTCGGTAATGTAATCACAGGACTTTAAAATGCAAATATTAAAGAACCAAAGGACACTTTGGCAAAACTGATTTCACAGACAATGTTACATCTTGTTTTCACCCTGTGTAGTTCTAGTATATGAGGATATAAGTTAATTTGTCATATTGATAGATGGAACAAGTTATGTGAATTGTGTTTCAACTGATTGTAATTTTCCGTCAAAATCTTCACTTTGAGTACCATCCCCAAAACTCTATGATTATTATACAAGTTGTTATAAAACAGATGCATAGGTAGATCTTGAAATAGGAGCCCTATGTGTGCACAACTGATTTCTGCCCCATAGACATTCTGTATCATTGACAGTGACAGCTTAGCCAGTTGATCATAAGACATATAAAACAAGACTGATACTTTACTAATTTTAAAAATAAGTGGTTCTAAACACTTCTAAAATAATTTCTTGAGTGTGATTTCAACTGGTTTAGAAAGGCCCCTGAGGTGTTTTTTATTTTGTTTTGTTTTCCTCTTGGAATCTAGCTATTTTACATCAGAGGAGCATAGCGTCACTTTGTGCTTGAAAATCCACCTGGGAAGAGGGAAAAGGTACATAGAAACAGATATAAAGATGTCTGTTATATAGAATAGAATTTCTCACTCAGCTGTTTGGTCTCCTACAGAAAGATAGTAGTTTATTAATGATCTTGAGAGACACTGTTTCCATGATGGATTATAATTATTTCAATGAAAAATATTTTTAAAACATATTTTTAAAAATTCAAACTGCTATGTGAATCAAGGACTAAACTATTCCATAAAATGGAAAACTTGTGTTTATATAGTTAAAGAGCTTGATAAAAACAACCAGAGACAAAAAGAAAAAATTGTAAATGTACTAGATCAAGCAGAAAAGTTCAAATTCAAATTATAATTGAAGCCACATCAAACAGATGTAACTAGTAATGAAGTATTTTTTTCTTTTGTCAATTAGTTTTCTTTAATACCTGTATTTATAACATTTAAAGAGAAATCTGCTGACCAGAATCTCACTTTAAAAACCAAATATTTGGGCTTGTTGTTCTGAGAGACTTCTGTTCTTTTATGTGGATTGTCCTGGTACACTAAGTAATTGCATATAAATGATTTCACAATTTTTCAAATAATTGAATATCACAGTCAGTTCTGTGACAATAAATAGCAAATAGTGGTGTCATGATTACCCAAAAATAAGCCCCTAAGTATCTCAAACTTTGAAGTGTTTTTTTACACTATAAAGAGTCTAGATTGTCATTGTAAATCTTTAAAAACTAAAATGACATCTATCAGTACTCTGTAAATTGTTAATAAAATAAATACACTTCTTTGAAAAAAATACAAAATTAGTCTTTGGTAGTTTAGAATATCACAAACAAATTATATTCTTAAATAAAAACCTTAAATTAGAACAAGTAAGGAAAAATAAGATTTTATGGACAGCCAGAAAATACACATAGGTCATAGGAAATAATATAGTACTCTAATATGACTAAAATTTGTTTTTCAATTTTAAAAATATACAGAGGAAATGACAAAAAATTCTATTATGATTTTGGGGGCAGAATGCTACTTATTTGTTACTTCATTTCATTCCTTTACTGGACTCTGAGCCAGCTCTGCTAAAACCCAAGAAAAGTGTGAATATATAAATTCTGGCTTTCTCAAATGCTCCCACAAAGTGCTACACCGCGCCTCCCTCAGCAGCTTGCCAGTGGCCAAAGGGAGGAGGTCCCAAAGCCAAAGTGAGGGTCACCTTCTCTTTCTCTTCACAATTTCATCAGCCTCCAAACCTACAGTCCTCCTCCTGCTTTGAACTACAAAGGCCTACATTTCCCTGTCCAGGCATTACAAAACCGGATAAATAAAGTTAAATGAGATTAAATATACTAAAACCAAACCTAAGTGTTGGACCCTGTTAATTGTTTCCACCAGGACGATGTGTTTGCTCCTCTGCACTAGCATTTCAGTGAACCGCTGAAAAAAGTCTGTAGCAGCAATGAATAGAGTCAGAGACAGAAAGAGGAGGAAAGAGAGGGAAAAGGAGGAGAGGAAGGAAGGAAAGAAGGGAGTGAGGGGAGAAGGGAGGGAGGAAAGGATTCATCTCCACTGGAATCCAGAAACCTGAGCAGGAAAACCACCATGTGGCCTGCCCTCCCTTCTGGGCTTCGCAGTGAGTTAGCAACATGCACTTTTAGTCTCTGCTCCATTTCTTCTTTTGCTCTCACGTGAAGACTTGCACAGATAATCACACACACACACACACACACACACACACACACACACACACATGCAGGCCTCTTCTGGCCCACACCAAATGTGTGTTGCTAATCTTCAGAAAACCATTTGCACCTAGAGCTGGGAGTGGTAAAGAAAAACCAGCTGCTTTGCCAAGGCTGTTTTTTACGGTAGTTTGTGACGGTGCCACAGAGGAGGAGTCCCTGAAGGACAGGCTGTGCTTTTCCTGAAGAAGACGCAGGTAACCAGAACCAAAGTGCATCAGTGCTGCAGTCTGACAGAAACTTGGAGTTCATGGGCGCCAGTGTCCAGGGAGGGCAGCCTGGAACAAAGAAACGAGATGTGAAAAATAACATGGACAGTCACTTTCACTGAATGGTGGTGGCCGTGTAACTTTGGAGGCTTTTTTCAGTCTTCTTGGCTATGGCTTCAGATTTTTATCACTTACTGAACGATCATTTCTGTGTCTCCAAGAATGTAACCCATGGGTGTGTGTTTGGCGATCACCATCACCATGAGCAAAGCTGCTAGTGGCTTCAGCAGGAATGCAAGGCTTAGGCAGAATTAGAATTCAAGGCATCAAAAGCCTCAACACCCAATTTAATCCTTTAACCACTAGGCCACACTCTCTTTGAGGCTCGTTAATAGAAACAACATTGCCCTTTTTGCACAGCTGTAGATGCCCTATTGATCTGGATCACGTAGCACTTAACACTGGCTGATTTGGCCAGGAAAAGCAATGTTCACTGTTCCATGGCAAATCAGACAACAATGCTAAGATCTGCCATAGACCCGGGGAAATAGCACAGGAGATGAGGAAACAAACAACCACGAAGAACAAACCCAATCTGGATGTTTCACACCGCAAGGTTTTACACTCCCCGAGAAAGCAAAGTAAGAGAGTGCAACTGTTTTAAAAGTAAAACTATTTCTGCCTGACACAGATGTGGATCATGGGCATGGAAACCTAATAAACCAACAGCTGAAGGCCACATTATTTTCCTATCCTCCTCCCCTCGCTCATTTAGAAAATGACATGTTTTTCTTCACAGTGTTTTCCCCTCCTCTCTCTTTAGTGGCAGTAATGCTGAATGCTCTTGGCATAATTCCTCGCTCACCCCTGACAGTTATTTTTTTTGAATACTATCCCAGCAATAAAACACCTGACCTCGAGTCTTTCAAATGGCCATTGGCTTGAGTTACCCCAATTAGCTGGACTCATTTGGAACGGGCCAGAGCGGTCAGGTGCTGAGGTCCCTGCTAAACTCAGCCCTGAGAGTGAATACCTCGTTTTATTCAGGTCAATTTCTTTTTCTCGGGGATCTGTTTATTCCTTTATGGTGGAAGCAGTGCAAAAAAGCGGGCTTAAAGAATAATCTAAAAATACGTAAAATTCTCATCCCCAGTAGGAGTGCCTCAGAAGTCATAGAAGGCAGCATTTCCAGTTCCCTGAGCTTTAATTTCAGTGTTTCAGGGTAATTGAGGAAACTGTGGAGAAACACTAACGAAGGTCTCGTTTTATTTGTATATGAAGTCTGCATAACATAATGAAAATACATATGCAGCTCTGTGAAGACACACATCTGTGATGGCTGTGTGTTTGGGTCAACAAGATATTTTGGGGTTACAGATTGCCCAAGTTAACAGCACGCACTTTATTTAAGAAAATAGCCTTTAGGTAGAAAAGAAAATATGTATATCCAGGGCCCAAACCATGCTTGTTATACATTTTTACATGGAAACCATTGTAGGATTATGCTTCAGAAATAAGTTGGAAGTTATTGTAAATGAAAACTAGTCGAAATTTCGTAGGGAACTTTAGGGCAGGAATAGGGATGTGGACATTTTTGAAGTAAATGAGATATAAGAGAAATTAGAAGTATATTGAAATTATGTCCTCTAATTTTTAAAGTATTAAAAGTTTAATGGTTTAAATTATTCTGAAATAACATTCATCTTTATGTATCTGATATAGCAATCTCTTTGTTTATTTTACATTTAATATTTATCAATAGTTATAGGACTTTGCAACAAGGGTATAATTTTCCTTACAGGTCTTTTTAGAATTTGTGTGTGCTGTGCAATTTGATCAGTGTTCACATTTTATTCTTTCTTTAAAAGAGTAAACCATAAGATTTCTTGATAGACCAGAAATAAAATATTAGACCCACACAACTGAGGATGGACGAATAATGCAAGCTGAAATGAGTGTCTCTTAAAAAGGGCTGCAAGGTTCCCTTTGACATGCAAGCAATGAATCTAAGGAGGGAAAGAGAAATTGAATTTAGCTGATGCAAATGAAATTAAAACTAAATTGGTTGTCACATCAAACTGATGTTAACTATGTGAATGTTTTCTCTTTATGGGACCATGGTTTAGAGTGTATAATGCAACAAAAATAGGAGTTTTTTCATGTTCATTTACAATAGAAATTAAAAAGAGGACAGATTGTGAAATTATTTAAAATTGTTGCCACTCATCCATGTAATATTGAGAGGGCTATGAATCATGAAAACTGTGGACATGGGGTGCCGAGGCAGACACACACATGTCCACACACATGTCCACGCACATGCGTGCTTTTCTGGGGAAGCAGTATTCCATTACATCATTGCTTCGAATGCATTCATTCTCTTCAATATTGTTGGCTGTTTCAGGTTAACTACCAAAATCATTTGCCTGAGAAGCGAGATTTAATTGTCTTACAACTACCTCTGCGAGGTACAATAGGGATTACAAGTACCCATTGATTATACTATTGGGTAGAATAAGGACTCTTATTCTAACATTTCTCATTCATTTTGTCATTGCATTCTCTTTGAAAGAGACCAAATGGGTCCCAGCAGGTGAAAGCAAAGAAACCTGAAAGGCCCCCTTTGATGAATGACAATACCACAACCACCCAAACCCCCCTCATTTTTGGAGATTATAAAACCTTATTAAATCATGCCCTGTTAGATATTGATTGAGAGGGAGCTAAACTAAAACCAACAATAGCAGCATGGATCAGAGAACACTGCTTTCATCAATGGGCTCTAAACACAGCTAAGCTTTCAATCCTTCTTTTGGGGGGGGCTTTTTTTTTTCTACTATTTACTTTTGTTTAAACCAGTATCCCAGAAAGTCATACAATTATAGCTGCTTTGTCAGTCATGAATAGATCGTAGTTGTCTAGCACTTCATCTTTTTGAATGTAGCAGTGTATTGCACAAACAATATTATACTTGGTTAAGATTGAGGATTATCATTATGATTATTTGGGGGGGTGCAATTCTGGGTAATTATCATAATTATTCTTGACTCTGGGACCCCTTTGATGACAAGGCTGCTTTAAAGTAAGCCACTTGGCCATAACAACCCAAGATATTTGAAAGGAGACTGCTGCCAGCATCAGAGTTGAAACCTCACCCATATTTTAAGGCTATCTTGATTACCGGGCTGCGTGCGTGCCTGGGCTCTCTTTTCTGCCATCTGTGAGCACCGCAGCGAAGAACCCCTTCATGACAATCACTTCAGGATAACTTGAACATGTCTGCTTGAGAAGAGGCTTCTGCAAGGAGACTGCTAATTAACTGTCAGCCCTAAAAAAAAAAAAAAAAAAAAAAATCAGCAGACTGCATGTTAGAAAGATACTGCACCAAAAAATTCCCAAATGAGAATTAAACTCTTTTGCCAGACTACAACTTGTACTCCTCCTTTCTTTAGGCCTGAGTCTGAGTAACTTTGTTTACCTTAAACATTTCTCATGTGATAAAGGTTTTTCACTTTCCCTGCAAGTTGGTTCTAGTTAATAAAATTTGCTCTTCCTCCTAGACAGCGACTTGATTCAATAATCTTAGCTCCCCAACCACCCCAAAAGAAAAGAAAACAAAAGGAAATAAAAGAAGTGAAGGATGCAAAGGAGGAGAGAGAAAATATTCAGGTAAACAACTTTTTGTGCAAAAATTGGTAGTTCAAAAACCATTTAGGGTTGCAGTTGAAAATAATCTCAGTTGCAAAAAATCAAGACACTAAAACTATTAAACTGATAATGTTAATATTTATATTAAACTAATATAAAGGATAAATAATAGTCAATTTGTGAAAAATAATTATTTGAAGAAACAGCATGATGTGCAATGGAAATGACATGTGAAAATATCTGCAGTAGCTTTAATTGCCTCAGAGGACTAGAGAAATAAAGGCCTATATGAATTAAAAGCAATTTAAATGTAGAATTTATCTTGCTGAACTCTTCTATACTTGATGGATAAAAATAGTCATAATCCCTTGAAAACAGAGCAATAAGGATATTGTCTTGAAAGATGTAAAACAGGAATGAATGCAAAAGTTTTATTTGTTCATTAAAATCAATCTCTGAATCTTGATTGTCCAAAATGTGAATGGGAAATAAAATTTTTCAGTTGTATTTATTAATACAAAAACTAAAAAAAACCCTACAAATATTATCTTTTTAGACATTTTATTTTTTCATATTGTATACTTAATTTTATTCAACTTCAAAAATTTTTAAATTGCATTTATAATTAGATTTTATTATTTAATAACATAAGACTTGCTCAGATCTTTATCATACTGCTATCAGTATTTTTTACTCGTGGAATTTCCTGAAATTGTAAGTTTGGACTTTGAAGTTAGGCATTATATTCTTTTAATGCTTTTAAACATTTCACATTAATAATATATGAATCATTCTTTTCTATTTGTATTTATACTTTTTCCTTATATAACAATCTAAGTAAAAATTTAAACCTTAAAATCATGCCTAGTACTTTTAAAATCAATGTATTTAATCATTATTTTAAAACACTCTGAGCAAATTATTTAATTGACCAAAAATGTTGTCAAGCTATGTGTTAGATGATAGTTTCCTTTGAAAGTGTTATGCATACATTTTTATAAATGCTGCAAGCCAGTTTAAAAAATCTTCACATTTTCTTATGTAGGACACAGATAATTAAGTGAAAAAATCTGTTGCTAATTTTTTTCACTAGATTTGATTTTTTTCAAGTGTTTTTTTCTTAATCTTCTTCTGATTAGTTAAGTTCCCTTGCTGATTTGTTTCCAAAGAAAATTTGAGAATTGTTTTCTGAAGGATGGTAAGTTTTTAAGTCATTCATCAGACAGCGATTTTAGAGTGTTCTTTTTCTTAGGTAAGTAGCTAAAATATGAAATAACTATTCAAACTGTAAGTATATAATATTTAAATGTCTTTAAATTACATGTCCTATTTTCCACTTTTAAAATGTATGGTAATTTCAATTCAAGATGACCCAGAAAATTATATTAAAACAATTCTATTTAATAGTAAATCATTATAACAACTAAACTATTAATATTTTTGTTCATGCCTCCCTATGTGAGAATAATGATTAACAGTTAGGGTGTCCCAAGCACTCATACTGTTAGGTATTTGTAGTTGCCCCTCCTAATTAATTTCTCTTCTATCACATTTAAAGATTACAAACAAGTCAGAAATTATTTTGGTTTTGACATTAAAGTATAATGATAATCCCAGCTCCTACTACTTTCCTTAAAATTGAGGTTTAAATTATTGAAACTTAATTGTTTCATCATTGTATCATGTGGCCTTTTGTGATCAAATTACATGTAACACGATCTTGTAGTATTTTCTGTGATCTATGAAAATTTTGTCTTTACATATTCATAAGCAGCTACTCACATATTGTTACTTATTTAGTGACAGTACTATCAACAATACTGTGAAATGTTTTCAATCAATTTTTAATATAACTATAATGAAAGAGAAAAAGTGCTACATATTTTACTTATTTGACACCGTTGAAAACACAGAAAGCAGCCTATTTCATAGAATTTTTCTCTATGCCCAATCACATAGTTCTTTTTCCTTTTCCCTTAAATAACTTGTTTATCAACATACCTTAGAAAAATAAAGACATTTTTATCTTACACCTTAAGCCTTCCAAAATACCAAGCTGTGGAACTGTAATGATATATACATAAAATATTATATCTTCCCTTAGAAAACATTAACTCAAGAAGTCCCATGCTTTTGATATCCAAATAAAAACTGAATAATGTTTTTAAAATTGAATAATCATCTGAAAAATACTCGGAATGCTACTAGCATCAATAACAACAAATCAGTAACAACAAATAGATTCTGCTAGATTACATATGATTTTTTACTCATTGATAAGTATCAAATTCATATGATTGGAGGGACCCAATTCTCATTTAAGTTTGAGTAACCCTGTTATCATGAAAGCTTTTAGTTAAGTGAAATAGATATTGGATTTTTAAAATTCATAGTAACATATAATAATCTCTTTTCAGAGATGATTATGTTAATATTTCTTTGTGGTAGATTCTTTGGAACCAAATTTGACGAATATGTTTCAATTGTCATTTCCGAAGCTGGTAAGTACCAAAACAGTGCTCTCTACACATGATGGTCTCTTCTGTCAAAAGCTTCCATTTTCTCTGAATTCTATCTTTTGAAAGATTTAAGAAAATTTGATTTCCCAAGGCACTATTTTTATACTATGTTTTACTTAGAAACTTGTAAAGTTTTAAGATTTGCTTGACTTTCTCTCTGGAGTTTCCACATGAAAATTCCTGAATGGACTTGGGTGTAATTGCTCTATCAGTCACTGGAATGAAAATAAACCATTAGAACTATTCCATTTCATCAGACTACAGAAGAGATGTTTATGCACAGACACTAAAGGCTTCCTTTTGACCTGATAAGTCTTTGTACTTCATCCTTAGTGCACAGTCACAAGTTAGATGCATTAGTTTTCTCATTCAGCCTGTAGACATTGGAAATATCTGCCAAGGCAAGTCTGCAATGTCAAACCCTTTCTCAGAAGGAAAACTTGAGAAGGTAAATACCCTTCCATTCAGCTAGCACGTGGAAGTCCTAGCCCCATTGATGAGTTTCATAAGCAAATCGATCCGTAGGGCTTTTCCTCTGTCTTCTCAGGAAGCACTGACTGCAAAGCAATGAAATATTTTGGCTTGTACTTTTTACAACAAATACCCTGAAAGTTTACCATGTATTTCATTGAGGCCATCGGCCCCCTCTTTTCTCTATTGCCCGAGCGTTTCTT
This sequence comes from Dolichotis patagonum, assembly GCA_004027295.1. Lineage (NCBI taxonomy): Eukaryota > Metazoa > Chordata > Mammalia > Rodentia > Caviidae > Dolichotis > Dolichotis patagonum. Next base: position 41,246 of record PVJX010001956.1, on the reverse strand, counting down.
TTGCAGTTGCCCTCAGAGTGAATCTAACAGCTGCTAGAAAGGTACTCTTAGTAGTCACATTTTATTTTAAATCCGAAACAAACATCTCTGTCAACCAGACTTAATTCCATGTTTCCCAATCTCAGGTCTTCCTTTATTGGATGAAGTTTTCTGTTATAAAAAGTGGTCAAGAGTAGACAAGTGGCTTCTCAAGTAAAAGAAGAGTCCGATATTGGTGTGGGCAATGGTAATATAGTTGAAATGAGTAGGAAATACCTAGTGGGCTGGAAGCGTTTGATTTTAATAATGCTTTAAGAAGCATTTGATTTTAATCAAAATAATCTGTCACAGCCCTGTAGTCATGCCTTGACGAGCTGCTCATCCTCCTATACAAGATTGCAATCCCTTGCAGCTCTGAATGGAGCACAAGTTGTACTTTGCACTTCATGTTCAGTCTCCCTTTGGATGTAGGCCTGGTGGGTAGCAAGTCCTCTCTGTTTAAGTTCATAACAGGAAAAGTCTAAGATCGGCCTTAGCACACAGACTAATATTTAATATTCCCTATATAACACTGAATCACCATGTGAATTCTATTATTAATTTAGGTAAGTTTGAATTAAAGAAGAGCACTGTGTTCAAAAATAAAATTTGGCATACCATAAAGTGAACACTATTAAAATACTAGCATATAATTCAAGTTGAAAATTTTGTTTCACACCAGTTCTTAAGTGTTTTCAAAAAGCTTGAAAAAATCCTTTCCTTGATCAATGACTTACATTTACAATACCAAATTAAGATCAATTGCCAAGTTTAATGATTGTTTTAGGTATATTCTTTAAAATTTAAATGACATTTTCCTTATGCAAAATTATGGATGTGCAAAATCTTGAGTTTCTGATTGTCTTTCATAATAAATTTCTCTATTATTTATAAAGACCATGTATTTATGAAATTATTTTTCCTTCTGAAAACTCCACTATTATCAATTGCAATTTATGACAATGAAATAGCTATTTGATTTACTTGCTGTGTGATAATTCGTAGTCATGTCTAGCAATGTAAGTGGAAGGACTGTAGAATCTTTGTGCATTTTCTACTTTCCACTAGAAAAGATTAAACTGAATTCAAATTTCTCTATTCTAATTTGGAAGTGATGTTTTCTCAGAACATTAAGTGAGCAAAATTTCTTAACTTTCAGGCACAGCTACTGTCTCCATCTCTGGAAGATGCCCAAAGTGAAATCAAAATCCTGATCACGAACTCCTACGTTACAGGTACGCGGGGCACTTTGTGACTTTCTGATGGATGAATGTATTGTCTTTTGTGCTGCCAACTGACTTTTTCTCCTCGTGTATCCTATTATGTTACTCTGGTTTTAAGATCAGCTATAAATTCTCATTCATAATCACTGGTTTTCTCTGTCTGAAAAATTATTTTTCTTTTTTGCTGTTCTGAAGTGACTCTGAGATTATTCTTTCATTACCTGGTTAGTATATTGTGTTATATGTGCATATCGTGGCACAGAATTTAGAAATTAGTTCTCCCATGCTTAGTTACTATGCAAAAAGTTTCTTTAGTGAGTCCTTCCTCCAATATTGGCTGGAAAAAAATCATACTAGTCCCTTGAGTCATTTTATTTTCTTTTACTTTGCATAAGAGCCTAATGAAGAATCTTTTTAATTTCTCAAGGGGAAAAATCATAAAGCTCCAGTTCTGATTACTGCAATTTTTGGGTTTCTGTGACATACTCAGTTTAGAAAAAGAATGTTGGATTTTTTGAGGAAATATTTAACAGCATAGGAAGGTAGATCTGATAACTACTTTCCTAACATGCTGAAATAACAGGGACACTTACTAAGATATTTTGTGCTGCCAACTGACTTTTTCTCCTTGTGTATCCTATTATACTAAGATATTAAGATGAAATTTGAAAATACAGTGGGAATTTGGAGTTATATTAGGGTCCTGGAATTACCATGAGAAGAGTACGAAACGCAGGTATCTGATCCTTGTAGAATGATTCTGGTACCAACAGAGCATATTGATCATTATCCCAACAATGATGCTATGATGTTCACTCTATTTCCTCCAGCTGAATGGAGAGCAATTTCCTGTGTGTTTTGTTGGCCCAGTCTTAGAATTTTCCTGTCTCTTCACTTTTGGTTTTCTTTACTTCTCCCTTCTTGTTCGTTTATTGATTTGCTTTTACAATAGTTTATTAACTGATGAGTTTTACTGCATTTAAATATGGTTTGTTGCAGTGTATACAAGTGTTGGGTTGGTGCTTAAAGTCTTAAGTTGGATTGTCCTTCAATACTGTAGTCTCAAAATTATTATTTGTGGAACAGCAGACTTTTGGCTCCAACATCTAATATATGCAGAATTTACTGCATGCAAGTGGATTATGTATTCTTCCAAGATGAAGGTCATGTTATGGGATTCTCTGGTGGATTTCCCCTATCTGCCTTTTATGACCATGCTCACTTGTTGGATTCCTCATCCTGGGAATATGGAGATTGCAAAATTCTGATCCTACCTCTGCCTCAGTCCAGTAACAGGCAAAGCTGTAGCAAGGATCCAATGAATAAAAGTTGACTGACTAATTTAAATGAATGATTCTAGTACCAACATAATACAGGTAGATTTGACCATTATTTCCAGTTCTCATCATTTTACGTCTAGGCGTGGTGAAACCTTTCAGAATAAGACACATGCTGGCTTGCTGCCTGAATATTTAAATGGTCATTAAATAATAGGTACTATTTTTTTTCAAGGAAATGAGACATAAACTGTATCTTTATATGTCAAACATGGATTGTGTCACCCATAGTAATGTTTAGCAAGTAATGCTAAGCAAGTTAGGTCAACTTGGTGCTTTACTTAAGAAACTTTTACCCTCAGTATAATGTAGAATGTATTTTCAGTTTGTACCTAATTCACATCTCAGATATGTAGTAAGGATGAAAAAAGAGGGTTGCTAATGAAAGGCCTTCTTTTTGACAGTATATAAAAAATGAAGTATTATTTTGTGCTCTATTGACATGATCAACATAGCCACTTTTTTCTACTTAGAATTGCAAACAACAGATCTTAGAATGGACAAAAAAGTCCAGTGATGATGGACATTGCTTTTTCTGTTTGAAAAACAAAACTGTTTCAGTTCTATGATTCTGTTTCTTAATGCAAAGAAATAAATGCCTCTAATAGCAACACACTAGAAAGAACATTTCATATCTCAGGTTTTTCAAATAAAGTTTGCATTTGATATAGTCTGGACCTAACAAAATAAGACAGATGTCAAGTATCTTTTCTTATTAAGAGTGTTTGAGCATAAACTTCAAAGAATGAGGCACAAGGAAATTTGTGTGATACAAGCAGTTCTTTTAAGTGACAGGACATTAAGTTATTAATGACTCAAATACAATTTTTATCCACTAAACACTATCTGAAGTTGATTGTCTAGACCTGTAACTGTCATCTGAATTTAAGTTTTCAGCTGTGACTTTTCTTGAGAAAAGCTCAGTATGTGTTGTGTTAATCATCCCTACACTAGCTTAGTAAATATTTTCCAAGGTGGTGAAATAACCACAATGACTTTTGGTCACCAAAGTCATGTGTATGAACTTCATCATTACTTTTCTGTAAACAATCTTAAACAGAAAACCTTTGGTGGAGAAAAGATTTATCACAGTTCATCTGCTTTGATTCTCAGAGTGTAATGGTTCATATATTATGTCAGCTTGAGGTTAGCTAAGAAACTCAGCAGTTCTAGTTGTAGGTTAGAGAACATGCCCTAGGGTAGCTGTTTACACTCCAGGATATTGTAGTGGTTGATTCATTGTATAAATTACAGAAGCCTAGAATTTTAACTAAGTGACTCAGTAGGGCCCTGAAGTCCTCACTGTGTAAGCATCTTCAACTGATGCCAGAGAAGGCATGGAAATGGTATGAGTATAAAGGACACATCCCAGGATGGGTAGCCTGCTTATAATATAAGGGCAGAAAATAGATGCACTTGTCTCCTTTTGCTCTTGTTGTTTTTGCTGTCTTCTGATACCTTGAACTGTTGTTCATCTGCCTTGCCACCCTGCCTTGGAGCCAGCTGATTATGGACTGAAACTTCCACAGACTGTGAGCTAAATAAACTTTTCCTTCTTTAATTCCTTCTTTAATTTTGGATATCAGGTATTTTGTCTCAGCAATGACAGAAAAGTAACTAAGACAGAGTTAAATTATTTTTATGGGATTTATACTTTGGCTGGTCAATGTGTTTGGTTTCTAATGTTTTCTTTTTTGTTCGAGAAAATACCAGTACACTTTGAAACTTCTCTAACACCTGCACTCCAGAGTCAGTAGTTGGTGGGAGATCAATACAACAACTCACTAATCCCAGGAATTGTCAAGATATGAGTTCATCTTGCACTTTCAGTTCAGTTCATCATTTCCTAAAGCAGAAGAGGAAGAGGAGGAAGAAAGAGAGGAGAGGACAGGACAGGAGGAGGGGGAGAGGAGAGGAGAACAAAATTCCTTTTCTTTGAGTTACTCCCATGCCAAAACCAAACTTCAGAGCAAGTGAGATTTCTAAGATCATGCTGTGATTTAAGAAAAGGAAAAGTAAAATCACGTACTATTGTGCTTTTTACATTGTAGGCTAGGAAACAGAGAGGCTAATGTTATTTTTGTTTTTGTTTTTGTTTTTTATTCAAAGGGGCAATTCAGACCAAGTGCTATAGCTATCGTTTCTATTCTGTAGTCCCTTACTAGAGAAAGAATCATGTATAGGTTTGTGAATAATTTATATTTTATATCATCTTTGGTGACACACTCATTCTTCTAGTTTTGTATTTTAATTTCTGAATTTTTATTCAAAAATCTTATTTTGAAAATCAGTCTGTTAGTAAATAAACCTTAGGATAATTTACTATTTTGTTGTAAATGTTGGTGAGTATAGTTTTCATGTTTCAGCATTTGAATTCATTTTAGAAAAAATAAAACTGGTGTATATAGTTATCAAAGCCAGCTATTTAATGTAGTTGTTTTTTAAGGTTAATTGTGTATAGAAAAATGTCTTCTACTTTATATTTTTATCAATCATTAACATAGTTGCCATGCTGTGACTTTCTCCTTTATGACTTTCTTTAAATAGACATACCAAAAGAAATGCTACATGAGTCAGTCAGTCTAAAGCTTTCTTGTTCCATAATTAAATAATGTCATTCTTAAGGAGAGAAAAATACTACTTTAGGAATTTGCTCTTAAGAAAAAAAAGAACTTCCACTTGAAAAAAATACAATCAATATAAAAAATGGCAGTTTTAGATTTTATTATATGGATGATTGTCTCAATTTTCCATTTAATTTTCATAGTGAAAAACAGGCTATTTTCATTGATTTACTTTGAAACTTGATTAAAATGTCACCTGTTTTATTTTCCTAATCTCTAAATAAAGACAGTACTTAAATAGGCTATTTTGAGGAACAAAATGTTAATGATGTTAAATTATTTTAATTAAAATAAAGCAACTCTTGGAAATAAAGAGATTTAAATATCATGTGCTCTGAACTCCAAACCATGCTTTTGTCTAGCCTTTCTGTTATTTGGTCCATTTTTGATAAAAAATTAAATGTTTATGATTGTTTATTGGTAGCAAAGTTGAATTAATTATTATTTAGTCATTTAATATAACAGAAAAGACTAAATATAAGTAGGTTTTTATATGAATAACTTTAAAATTTTAATTAAAGTTTTTCATTATTTTTATATTTGAAAAGTTTATATTAAAAATATTTGTAAATACAATATTTCTAAGCAAGAGACAAACTCATGGGAAACATTGAAGATAATACTTCTTTATTAAGAAAAGTTGGGCAAATCTAGCTCATACAGCAGCTGTGTATTCTCCTATCATAACCTATGTTCAAATCCATCTTATTAAACTGACTCTCACCAATCTTTGACCTGGTTGTCTCAGCTCTCAGAAATGAACAGTTACTTGTGAGTGTGTTTATTCCTTCACCATTTTGTGCAGGATTAAGATGGAGTAGCAAAAGAACTGGATTAATCCCCATAATTAAAAAATCTGACTCCCACTCCCTCTTTCCAGCCCAGCTGGAACCTGCCAACAGCACAAGACACCACCCACTGTCACCCTCCCGACTACCATAGTGTCCCTTTCCTGACTGGGAAGGGAAGTTAGAAGAACAGAACACAGTGAAGAGGTCTTTACAACAGAAAATGGGAAGGTGAAATATACCAGAGGATTAAGGTAAATGGTAGAATGGAGTCTGTTGAGTAGCTCTTTGCATTTGAAATCTGGGGGATAGAATTAGGACAATCAGGAGAAGAGTGAAGAAAAGACATTCTTTTTCATACTTATAGGAGTTGAAGACTTGAAGTCAAACTGCATAATCTTTAATCCTGGATGTACCATTCTAGGTAAATTAGAACTAGTTATTAAACCTTGCTTGACTAAATGGAGGTAACAGTAATAGTTTAGATAGCCTTGAAGACTCGTTGAGATGATATATTTCCTTCTAAGAGGCAAAGCTGTCAGAGAAGAGTCTGGCTTCCACAGTAGCAACCAGTTTTGGCTGTATTTCAAAGGCAGCATCATGTCAAAAGACCATGATAAATCAATCCACGCATATTGTTGGGAGCAAGGTGTGACTTTCAGTTCCAGCTAATTGGAGGCCATCTGTTGACAAGAATTCGCATCCCAAGGTTCAAGGACTCCTGCCACACTCAAGCCTTCAAAACCTTTATGGTTTTCCTGCCAAGAAGGGTATTAACTTCTAATTCACTTCCATGGATGTTCAGATGTTAACAAATATGCCTGCCTCCTTGTCTTCAACTTCACTCAAAAAGGAAAGTGACTATGTGACCACATCTAGTGCCAAGGCATGGACCTGGTACAGTCTACCCACCTGCCACATCAATTCTAAGATCCCTGGGCTCTTGCTACCTCTCTGTTGCAGGTGAACCACTCTTCTCTGAAAAGGGCTGATTTTAGAACACTCTCTTTTCTCTCAAATACCCCTTTTCACTCAGTGGACTGATATGAGTCTCTCTGGTCCTATGTGCTGGATTCTACCCTTGAAACCACATCAGTAGATCAACATCTCCAGGCCCAGTGGGATTTTTTGTAAGTTCCCTTCATGAGGGAGCTTCAGTCACTCTCTGCCTGGAATGTACTGAGGAAAGGAAAGTCTGGGGTCCTCCGACTACAGACCAGACAAGTCCAGATGTGCTAGCTGTGAAAATCACGTGGTTGATGGGATTGCGGGTCCAAGGAGGTACAAGGCGGACCCCCAGCACCCCTGACTTGGCCATCTTAAGGGGCATTACAGGTTAATTCAGTTTGTAATTATTATTTGAGATTAGCATAGAGAATTCTCTCCTTGCCACGTGCTTTTGATCCTGTGACAAATGTGTGATTTCCCAGGCGTTTCACCCCAAGGTTGAAGCTGGTCGTGTTTGAATTTACATACTCTGAAATTGTTCGCATTTGATGCCTCAAGACTCCTACTTTGCAAATTATTTGATGTCCAACAATCCCTTGAATCTTCATAATTTCTTCAAAGCCCCTTTTATCCTTAAATATGGAATTGTTTTTTCCTTTTTTAAAAATCTGAAAATAAATTAAACTTCTGTAGTCTCAAATTGAGTCAAAATGCTAAATCCAAGTGATTAAAATAGGTTCTGAATTCACAAAACCTTTCTTACTATTATCAATAATCTCTATGTAGTGGTTGCTTTGGTAGCACATATACAAATAATCACCTTGTGATTTCACATTTTCAAATTAATGGGGACCTCATGTTTTCTTAAATAAGTTTTTCCTTTTCTTTATACCTTTTCTAGTAGTGTGTTGTAAAGGTATTGATTAAAAGAATTTTCATACTTCACTTACATAACAAACCCAAACTATAAATAAAGCAAAGAATAAGATAAAGTTGGACAACAGGAAACGGAAAATAGAACTTTGACCATAAGGAGGAAGATCAAAAGGTTGAGAGAAGGACAGAGAAGGGGACAAGAAAAGAATCTAGGTGTGTTATGTCCATGGATCAACTCCCCACAAGGAATGTAATCATTATATATTATAAACATGAACTAACCAAATAATGTCTTTTGGGTGACAGAATTAAAATAACTATAAATGTTCTTTGTTTAGATAGATCCTATAGCTAACATATACAGGCCTAAAAACACTATCTTCAACATGGATATAAATTTTAAATATTAGAGAGTTTTGCTAGAAGATAAATAGGCGATATATGGGATATCAGAAAGCATATGACAGGTGGGCTGTGTCTTGTGCTCCCATTTATATATTAAAAATACAAAATGAGAACCAGGGTTAGACTAATCTCAGTTCTGTTCATCAGCCCCAAGCCTCTAACCTTATCCCCATTTCTCAATTTGGCTTCACTGACCTGAATTCAGATATACTGTCTGAAACTGGGGCAATTTTATTACTGAGTGAATTGTTTTGGGGATCTGCAATCTTTCATAATCAGGTGAATTATAAAATTTCAATTCTTTAGAAAATGAGAAAGTTACAGCTCATTTTCATTCTTGCTGCTAATAGTGCCCGACACAGTAAGAGCTGCACTGTGCGTTCGTGTTATTTCCCCTTCAGCCCCTACTCTTCTGTCAGCTGCTAATTAAACACATGAACCTGTAAGGAAGCCACTGTTAAATCCACCCTGCTCACAGTGATGATTTCTCCCTAAGCCTGATGTGAGAGTGTGTGAGGCGCACAGATAACCTCCTCGGGAAAAAAAACACAGGTCTACTTGTGGGCCGCCAACAATACTCTGCATTGCTTTAACTGAATGCTGACATTTAATAACTTGCTACAAACGTCTGTGTGTGAGAAGCTTGGACTTTATAGAATAAACTAAATAATCCACTGAAGCACAAGGGAAGGATACGTTTAGAGTAAGAATTGGATTTTTAGGTAAAATTGAAGCAGGAAACTATATATATCTGTGCACACATATACACACATATAAATTTGAATTATTTAACATAAGACTCTTATTTTTTCATCTTTTGTAAAAGTGGATGTGTTTTATTTGAAGTCTTAACTTTGTTAATAATGCCCTTTGTGATTATGTAATTTAAATCAATCTATGTGTTTTCAGGTGTGATGGCTAAAGTATAATTAGTATGTACAGAGATATTTACTGTCTACAATAAATATAATTAATTAGACAGAGTACACAGAATTACTTTGCATGCCATAAATCACTTTTGATTTCAACAACTGGTTTTTACACAATCTGCAAGTAAACGGAATGTTATTTGACTTATCACTAAAATAATTGAATAAAGAGAAGAGCTAGGTAAATGGTGTGGAAAAAATATCTAACATCACCCTTATCAAAATTAAACTTGTTTTGAAAATAAAACAATTTCAGCTTCTCTAGCTAATGCAATCATTTTCTTACCTTTATTTCAGCAAAATGCTTTTCCCCTGTCTCCACCCGTATGTAATCTATAGAGTTAGTGCCCCCATGATGCCTCGCTTCCATCAGCATGATATTTGCCTTTTAATATTTTTCCTTTTAATGATATTTTTTCTTTTAATGACGTAGCTTTGTCTTTGGACACAGAACAATTGATTCCACATGTCATTAACCAGACCCAGTGAACACTGCCATGCACGACTCTACGGCAGCTCACATGGGAGGTGCCGAGGCAGGGGGAACTGCTAGTAGCTAAAATTGATTCTTGTTGATACTAAAACTAATCAATCATTGAAAGTTATAAGCATATAATGTTGTGCTTTAGATCTTTGAACACCAGATTTGTTCTTTTCATCACTTCTAGAGTATACTTACACATAGGTTAGAAAGCTTTTAGATCTGAGCCAGGAGAATCTTTCATTTGGTTGTATATGACAAAGCTAGAGAGGAATTCTGAAGAGTAAATTTCCTTTTTCAGTTTTCTGGAAATTTGGGAGATATATTTTCTCTCTCTTTCTCCCTTTCTCCCTCTCTCTTTCTATTGAGATTCCCATCATGTCTTGTGTCAAAAAATAAACTGCATTCTCTGATATATTAATATATCCTAAAGAAGTGTTTATTAATGAATGAACTCAATCCCCCCCCCCCGACCTACACATTATGGAAAATAATGATGAAAAGAAGGGGATGTCATTGTTTGGAATACATTCCACAGTGGACACTTTCACTGTTAGACAGGCTCCATCTGGTTTTTAGGTAATTGTGGGATTTTGCTACTTCTATTACTGACCTATATTACCTGGTACATTATGAGAATAAAATGCTGCTTGACTTCAGTCTCTTAATAGAAACCTAATGCTCCCACAGGAGCTTTTAGAGACTTACACCTTAAGTTCACCTGAGGCAGTTTTGCACAATTATAACTTAATGTAGCTAGCAGAAACCTGAATTTCTAGGTAACTCAGAAAAACTAGATCTTTAATTGGAATGTTCTTGTATCTTCAGCTATCAGAACCATTGTTCCACCCAAGGAAATACATCGAAAGTGCCTAGATTCCTAGAGAAGAGAGAAAAGACTTGCCTGGATTCTCAGAATATTCTAGAGACATTTTCCAAGGAGCATACCTTTGTGACTCATTTTCTACAGGAAAATGCCCTCTGTGACCCCTGTACTTACACTCACCCCACTTTCCAGCGATCCACACTTGCGCATTTTCTACTGTGTATTTAATTCCAGATTACTTACATCTCTTAATAGAAAACTTCTAATTTTCTAAATTCTCAATAACTTAACAACCACTAGACATTACTTTGGCTACGGTAACAGGAAATTCCAGAGTTTAGTATGTGTCATTGCTGTCTCAAGGCGAACAGCAAATTATCTTTTGTGTCCATCTATGGCTTGCCTTAGAAAGTATATTTACACTGTATTTATAATATGTAATGAATTATTGTGTGTACACACTGAAGTAAATGTTCAGCGTGTGGTATTTATTGTATCTCATAAGGACCCAGGAAAGCAGAAAATAAGCATTTCCCCCATTTGGCAGAAGGGGACTCTCACCCCTACTACCAGGGGCTCCTATGGGGCTGAGGAAGTCAGAATCTGGCTGGCTACAGATTTGTTCACCAAGTGATTCTGACACACAGGACTTTAAGAAGTGCTGATATATGGATTTTCACATATAATTGCAATATATATCTGTTCATGCTAATTCCAGTACATGCTTATAGCGACCTGCACTATCACCATTAAAAAGCTGAGCCAGGTGTTGTGACGGTTGATTTTCATTGTCAACTCCGTGATCAACAGAGCTGCCTGGGGCTTGGTGAAACTCACTTCTGAGGGTGTCTGGATGGTCATAGGGGAGTGACCTTGGGACAATGTCTGGCCACTTCCTGTCACCTCCCTGGTCTCTGCTCTCCAGACCCCAGCAAATGAGCAGCGGCTTTCCTCCCCGAGGCTTCCTCCTTGGAGCACTGACTGTGTACCGAAACCCCTCCAACTGTGAGCCCAGTTACACCACTCCTCCTTAGTAATCCTCTCCTCTTTTAAGCTGCAGCTGTTCAGTGTTTTGTCACACAGTATTTTACCAATGATTTTATATTTTAAAACAGTCAATAAAAAGATCAGCTCTTGGTGTATGCACGTGAGCATGTGTGTGTGTGTGTGTGTGTGTGTGTGTGTGTGTGTGTGTGTGTTACTGAGGACTGAACCCAGGACATGAGTTACATCCCCAGCCCTGTTCTAAATTTTATTTATTTATTTTTATTTTGAGACAGGGCCTCATTACAGTGCCCAGGCTGGACTTGAATTTGCAATCATCCTGTTTCAGCCTCTCAGGGTGCTGGGAGTTTGGTGCATGCCATCACACCCAGCAAGACCATTGTTATGATTCATGAAGCATCTGTGAGTTTAAGAGACCCAGAGACATTTCTACAAAGGCCTACTAAAGCAGACCAGCATCTAACTGTTGGGGGAAAAGCAGAAAATGTTGTAACCACAGTAGCATTGTTTGATCTGATTTCTGCTGCCCCTTTCATATTTCAGATATAGCTTTAGAGTCTAAGGATAAAATGTAGATAGGAACAACCATGAAGAGCATCACACTGAGCACAGTGGGATCTGTGAGTTGAAAATGTGTTGCTGAGAATCTGGAAATGTAAAGTGGCTGGATTAATGTGGACCAAATCTTGGAGAGGAGAAACCTTCATGGAGTAGCTACTCCTAAGGTCCACAGCGGCTCCCCCTTAGACACACCCCAGAGTACTAATCACCACATTCATGTGAATACAATACTCAAGTGCAAGAACCAGCTGACAAGATTAGAGAAAGAGTGAAAGAAATATCAACCACACATAAGACCAGAAATAGTGCACATTCCCATCAAACTGGAAAATTTCATAATCTATGAGGCATTGAATAGCGGGTCTTATCCAAATTGCAAAGAATAAAGAGCAAAGAATAAATAAATAGTTTAATTTGGGGGTCTGGCTTTTCCAAAAGTATTTTAAAAATAAGACCCAAAATGATCAAACTGGTTCTAAAGTCATTTAACTGCATGAAACAACAAAGCTTGAAAAAATCTAAAGGAGCAAAAAATAATTGTAGCACTCAGCAAAGTAAAATGTACAATGTATGGATCTGATATAAAAAGTTTCAAGTATACAGAGAGTTGGTAAATATTATCCATAATAAGGAGAGTATGAGCCAACCCAAAATGACTATGAACTAATATAGATGATAGAAGTACCACAGAAAGACATTAGACAGTAGTACACTTTTAGTTTATGTGTTTAATACCTAGGAAAAAAAAATAAACAAGTACATTATAGACACAAAAGACACAAAACAGATCAAACCAAACTGAAATTGTAGAGAAAAAATGATAACGCAAACAGTTAAAAATAAACTGGAATTGCTGCAGACTAAATGTTAGGGAAAGAAAAGCTAGTGAGCTTGAGGAAGCAATAACAACCACCTAAATTGAAACAGAGAAATAAAGATTCCCAAGTTTAAGAATCCACCCATGGCAACCTAACAAACTTATAAACGGGTCACCAATGCTAAAGGGGTGAATAAGAAACAATACTAAAACAAAAAAAGCCAAAGTTTCCAAATTTGATAACTGTAAACGTTCAAGTTTAAGAACCTAAGTGAAACCCAAGCATAAGAAACATGAAGAAAACTACACCAAGCCACGTCATAATCAAACTGCTCAAAATCAATGATAAAGTGCCTGGGTGGGGTATACATCACACACCAAAGAACAAAAATAAGACAGAAATAATGGAAGCGAAAAGCGTGGAGCACTGTCTTTAAAGTACTGGGAGAGTTTTTTTTTTTAAATGTCAATCTCAGATTTGTTACCCAGTGAAACGATCTTTCAAAAAAATGGTTAATAAAGCCATTTTCAGATATAAAAAGGCTAAACAATTTCATCAGCAGCAGACATACACCACAAGGGAAGTTTTTAGATGAAAGGAAAAGATTTTCAAGATGGACAAGGCAAAAATTAAAAGCTAATCCACTTGCTTTTTTATGAGTAAAGTTTCCCTGGGAATGTTGCTGCTTCGCTAACTGATAGCATATCATCTACAACTGCTTGGTATGAGGGCAGAGCTGAGTCACTGCAGCTGAGATTTCAGATCTGTGATCTTGACAATATTTTCTATGTGTCCTTTACAGAAAACGTGAGCTGCCCCTGATTTGAATGACTTTATGACATTAAATATCCATATAATAGGTAACAAGAAAGGTCTCGAATCAATGACTATAGTTTGGGTATTATAATATTAGAATAACAAGAGTTGAAGTAGAAGAAAGAAAAGTTTAGAAGACCAGAAAGAAAAGTGAAATAGAAAATACCAAAGAACAGAAAAAATCATGCTGAAATCCAATTTTGTGAGAAGATGAATAATGTTGGTAAATCTCTACCCAGACTTCTAGGATAAAAGACAAAAGACACAAATTTCCAAGATTTTGCTTTGTAGTGTCAAAATCACTACAAATTCTATAGATACTAAAAAGATAAGAAAATATTACTAACAACTTAGGTTAAAATAATAGATTCCTCAAAATGATGAAAGATCACAGAAACAAAGGTAAACCAAATAATGCAATGTCTAGGAAAGATGTTTAATTTATAGTTAGAAACATTCCAGTATGACAACTGCAGGTTCAACCTAAAAGGAATTTATAATACCTATCATACACAATTTGAAAAGGAAGAAATACCTCCTAAATTATCTGATGAAACTACCATTATGCTGACATGAAAACCGCCAAGACAAACCCAGAATGTGACAGATCAAATTTCTGTACTTAGGTGAGAAAATATCCTTACAAAATTCCCAGTCACTTAGAGAAGTGACTTAATAAAATTCTAGCATGCAGAGTCCAACAGTACATAAAAGGAATAACATTAAATGGGGCATATCCCAAGAATGAAAGATCAATTTAATATTAGAAAATTAATCAATGTAATTCACTGTATTAAGAAGCAAAAGTGGTATGTGATCATCTCAATAGTTGCAGAAAGAGCATAAAGTATTTCACAAAGGGCCAGGGATACAGCTCAGTGATACAGTGCTCTGCCTGGCAAGCATGGGTTGTGAGTTTGATCCTTAGTACCAAAAATTTTTTTTTCACAAAATAAAACTTGGATTCCTTATTAAAAAAATACTTCCAGCAGGTTAAAAATAGAAAAGAATATCCTAATCAGGCAATGAAAGTTTACAAACAAGTGTATACCAATGTCATATTGTTGTAAAAAAGAAAAAACTCTGCTTCAAGATAGGAAAACTTTTTCTCTCCCCATGAACCCAAAATTTCACTGGATATTTTAGCAGATGTAATAGGATAGGAAAAGGAAATAAAATGCATGCAGTTTGGAAAGAGCAAATTGAATTATCTTTATTCAGACATGACTGTCAGTGATGCAAACATGACAGACACTACAGAAAATCAAAGAGAATCAGGAAAGTACTAAGTGAGTGTAGCAGAGTTGGTAGAAGTCAAGATCAATAGAAACAAAGTCAAAATTATATTCTTACATCATTACAATGAAGAATTTAAAACTGCAACTTAACATGTATGTTTAAGATAGCAGCACACATCGTGATATATTTAAGGATGAACCTTAGGATGCAAATGCTGAAAGTGTCACATTCTAATGCAGAAAATTAAAAGAGTCAAATGAGGGTGGGGATTATACTAAATTCATGGATCAGAACTTACAGTATTTTTAAGGGTCAGATCTCCCTAATTTGATCTGCGGTCTCAATCCAGTTCAAAGTCCCAGTATCCTT
Source organism: Dolichotis patagonum (assembly GCA_004027295.1). Classification (NCBI taxonomy): domain Eukaryota; kingdom Metazoa; phylum Chordata; class Mammalia; order Rodentia; family Caviidae; genus Dolichotis; species Dolichotis patagonum. The sequence goes on along the minus strand of PVJX010001956.1, from coordinate 25,983 downwards.
TTTTGGTTTTGGGGGATATTTGTAAACTGATTCAAACTTTGCATGTTTAATTAGAAGCCTCAAGTAGTTTAAACAACTTTGAAATAGAAGCAGAAATGAGGACAGACACTTCCTGGTTTGGAGGCATGCTAATGCTTGTTACAGTAGTCTTGACAATGTGGTACAACGTAAAGACAAATAGGTCAATGAAGCAATGTGGAACCTACAAGTTGACTCAGATAATATACAGAAGGCTGGTTTTTGTGCAAGGTAATTCAATGAAGAAAAGAAGCTTCAGAAAATGATTCTGAAATAACTGAATATCCATATCAAAAAAAGAAAAAGAAAAGATGTTCATCTATAGGTCACACCATAACATAATTCAATATATAGCATAGCACAATGTGTGAAACTGAAAAAAATAAAACATTCAGAAGCATGCATAAGAGCAAAAGAGTTTCTTTCTTTTTAAATGACACTATAAGCACAAAACAGGAATGATCAGATTGATAGCTTAGACTTTATAAAACGTAAACTATTGTTTAAAAGACAAAATTAAAAAGGAGAGCTCGCAGCCAAGTGGACTGACACAGCCTGGAATCCCATCATTCTGGGAAGCTGAGGCGAAAGGACTACAAGGTCAAGGCCAACCTGGGCAATGTAGCCAGATCTTGTCTCCAAACAAAAATAAGAAAAGAGTCGGAGACGTAGCTCAGTTTGAAGGCCTAGAGTGCAACCCTCAGTACCTGAGTACCACGGCAGGCAGAAGAGAGGGAAAGAAGGAGGGAGGGACAAAGACAGAGAGAGACAGACAGACACAGACACAGACACAGACACAGACACAGACACAGACACAGACACAGACACAGACATAGACACAGACAGACAGACAGACACGGAGCTGCTGCCGCCTGCCATCCAGGGAAAAGGCAGGCTTGGAAAAACATGATGTGTTCTCATTTACCTTTTTTTTTTTTTTTTTTTACTGAATCTGGCCCCATTTGAGTTCTAGATCTTTCTCACAGTCACAATGACCATGAAAGGTAAATACTTGGAATTGATTCAGGATACGAGGCAGCCAGGACAGCGCAACTAAAGGCACCAGTGTAAAAGGACTTCCAGACTTGCTTCAGAAAATAACAAGAACAACGGAATGAGTGTGTTTGTAGGAAAGGGGAGGAGTGTAAAATTAATGACACTGCATGTTTTACTAAAATATTTTTAGAATTTAAACATTTATCATATTTTTATCATACCTCATAGTACTAGAATTAAAATATACATTTTTTATTTTAAAAAAGGAAAAAACACCCCCTCAAAAAAACACAAGCAAGAGAAACGACAAGCAAAAGAGACAATAACAACAACAAAAAACTGCAAATAGTAACAATATAGGCTTTCAAAACAAATGATAGGAATTTAACAATGGTGTTGTTTAAATAGATCTTAGAACTTTTCTCTTGCCCCTTTTCAGAATTAAAAAAAACCTTTTGAAAATCAAAAATTTAAACTATGATGAGAGACAAATTAAAATACTCATTCCTGTTATGGTTCATAGTTTGTTTCATATGTAAACCATCACCTCCTCTAATCACAAAAATCTTCCTCATCTTTTCTTCCACAGTTCTGTTTGTGCTTCACCTTTGGTTATCAAATGCATTTTGAGGTCATTTGCATGTCAGATATGAAGCAGGGTTTGATATAGCGTTTTGCATGTGGCTACCCATGGTTCCTGCCTGAGTTTTTGGAGTATTTTTCCCACACTGAAATACTTCAACAATTTTGGTGCCAACTATCTGCTTTCTAAAAAACCTGCAAGAATTTGGGGTGGCATTGATGTTATAAATCAGCTTGGGTAGCACTGATATGTTACTATCAATTCTTCCAATCTGTAAACACCTTTTATCTCCCTATTTCTTTAGTTTTTTTCCTTTTGCTGTGTAGCAAATATTGGGTCAGAACATTTTAATTTTTAAGAACTGTAGGTAGCTGGTATAGCTATATATAGCAGAATGATTACCACAGAATTGCTCAGAACTAGAAAAAGCAAAACACCATAAAGATAGGACCAGGCAGTGCTATTTAAATCATCTTTGACAAAATTCAGTGCTTTAAATGTCTGGTTCTTTTTTCCGAATTATATTTCACAGAGGCTGGATATTAATTCCAATGATCTACCACAGCTCAGCGTATTTTGGCAAGTCACAATTTGTAGAACACCTTCTAAAATAGCCCGTAATAATGATAATAGTGATCTTTTGCTGATGGATTGGAATTTTGAAAAAAACCAAATGTCATTCAAAATCAACATTAGCAAAATGGAATGAAAGATCAATCTAGTTAAGGCTCCTGGGTAAAAAAAATGCATGATTTTTTACACGTAATTTATAAACTGATTTTGAAGAAAATTCTATTTAAACTTGAATTGACAGTGCCTCGGGTGACCTATAACTAAGAAGTATCGCACAAAGAATGAAGTCTTTTGTTGGTAAGACAGTATGCTGGGTCAAAGACTACTAGAGTAAGAGAAAGCAGACCCAGGCTTTCTTTCTACCTCTGACAGCACCTACACGAGGGGCCTTGGTGGAAAGACCTGGCTTGTCTGAGAGCCACCAGCCCTCAGTAGCCAGTTGGAGGACCTCACCGCAGTCCTTTTCACCACAGATCTCTGAACGTCACGCTGTAGACTGTGGCTCAGTGACTCAAAGGCAGCGGAGTCTTGGGAATTTGTGTTTCTACTTGCTTTTTTTTTTTCCAACATGTCTGTAGACAGACTTTGAGGATTATTGGAATACTTAATCTTTAGAATTCTAAAGTCCTGCTATTCTATAAAAGCAATGAAGAAAAACGGAGATTCCACCTCTCTTTTAATCAGTCCCTAATGATCACAGTTGCTGCTGATTAGAGGAAAAGGAAGATTCATTTCAAATTAAGAATAATTATTGAAATAATGAAAATAAGAGTCCTTAATATCAAGTACTTAGTGCAAGCAGCAATGAATAAAAGAGCGTTTCATTGTCCTCTGCCTTAAGATTTTAAAGAATATTGACAATTTTCTACTTCCTCCTTTCAGGAAGTAGGGGGAAAAAAGATGAACTTATTCAGAATTCTGTGTACTTTGCCCTTTAGAAATAGATGGTGTTACTGAAAATAATATGGATTCCGGCACATTACAATATATAAATATCAGAACCTGAATATAAATGTGAAGCACATCTTTGGCCTTTGGGATATTAAAATGCTTGATGAACCCCGGACACACATTAAGTATAAAAAAAAGAAAAAGAGGTCCTTCTAAGGTATGTTAAGATCCCACATAGAAACAACAATGTCTTATTTGCTGTCCTTTATAGCACCTTGTGTGCACTGAAGTTTAATAGCTATTCAATAAGAAACAGGCATGATATTTATCATCATGAATTAAGCTATGCTGAAACTAGTACCTTGGCAATAGGCAGAAGGTGAAAAAAACGTAACTTTGATGTCGCATAGAGATAGATACACATTCATAACTTCTTGGAATATCTTATTTGTGTTTATAGTACTTTATGTTCTACAACTAACCCATTGAATCTGTGAGTTTTTGGTCTATTTTTATTCAGTTTAAGTTTATACATACAGTTTGCATATAAACTCCCCCATTCATACATTTGGTAACATTTTTTAAGTGTACACTATGTGCAAAGTACCTCCTGGGCATGTTAGAAAATTCATCTACTCTTTCCTAACAGACTGCTCTATTTTTTCTTCTGTAGTTAATCATACCAAATATTTTAGCAAAAAGTATCTCTCATCCTCTGTCTCAAAGGCTGTGTTTTTCTTAGGCCAAGAAACCCCTATGTCCCTAGGTCAGACTGTGTGACTTTTACTATCGCGACAGTAAAAGTCGCGATCTCTGTTCCCCAAAGTAACATCACTGTCTCCTGCTACAGACCTGTGAGCTCAAGCTCTGCTGCTGGGCTCCTTGTACCCCAGCATTATATCACAGCTGCCTCAGTTTCCCATCGCTCCCCCCATTTGATTCAAGTTCTGCCTGTTTAAGAAAGTTTCCTCACTTTCGGGAGTGAGATGCAGTCACACCTATGCCATTATCTTACCTTCCTAGCAGAATTAGTCCGCCATGTAATATGCAGTATAACAAAGACACGGGAATGACCCAGATACTTATTCCACTGAGAGTCTACTGTGTGTGGAACTATTGGATCTGAGGATGCTGAGCCGTGCTACTCAGTCTTGGACCAATAAAGGGTTTAAATATGTTTCAGTGTTGACGGAATGAGGGGAGGTATAGGTAACAACACTGCTCAACAGAGACTGCGTTCAAATTAGCAAGGTGGACAGAAATGTAAAGTCACAAGTTACTATGACCCAGAGATACCACATTCCTCACACACATGTATGCACATTGCTTTTTGAAAGTTGGTTCTATCATATTTTAGTGCCTCTAACTTCATTCAGTACAAAATTTAAAACTGTTTGACGGTTTAGTGTGAGGGTCTTTCTGACCGAATGCCAGGTGAAAGCCATCTGGAGCGCATCACTGTGCAGCTGTGTGGGGTTTTCCCTTCTTTCCTCCTTCCTTTCTCTGCCAATATCTGGTCACAGGAGGATTTTTTGATTCATAGCTGTAGAGGAGGAGCTCGGATTGTCCTGTGAACTTCATTGCTGGTTCTGTTGGGTATTCCGTGAGCTCCCCACTTGCGGCTTGGGTGACTTGCCACCCAAGGATAAAGCAGAGCTGTCTTGGAGTGGGCAGGCTCTAATAATCCATTCTGAGGGTCTGGGCAGTCTTCCCTACTGTCTAGGCTCCTCCCATGTCTCCGAATGAGGGCACTGACACTCTGAGACCCATTGGTGACCCACGTCAGATAATTCCCTTGAGGTTTCTAGAGGCTTTTCACTCCTGGGTCGCACCGTGGTAGGCACCGATGCAGTATCAGTTTGTATTCCTAGGGGTGTTGCAGAGGATATTCTGAATAGCTAAGACACCTTCAAAAGTTTATAAACTCAGCCAAGAGAGGGACGGAGAAGAAGAGAGGGGAGGCTCACTTGGTAGAATTTAATTTGCTTATTGTGGAACTGCAGGAAAGAAGTTACAAGGCTTCAGTGGGGGCACAACATTAACAGCTTTGTATCATTTTTCTCATGAGTTTTTCATGAATATCATGATTTCCAGCAAGAAATCACATTTATCCACAGTGCACAAGAGAAATTGAAGTTCAAAGGTGACAACTGTGCATTGTCAGTGGTGGGATTAGAGACCAGACAGAGCTAAAGTGACAGAGTCAGGAAGATCCCTGCTTCAGCAGAGCAGGACTAAGTCAGCTTTGATCAGTGTTGTGTTACTACTTCTGAAATATAGTAGGTATTTTTAAAAATTGAATGAATGATAGAAGTAATGAACTTCCACCAAAATTCCTAACGAGATGGCTATATGAGGTTTTCCTTTGAAAACTGGGTTCTGTAAACATTCACCCTGGTATGTCAGCTTCACTGGGGTGACAAACCCCAGCATATTCTTAAAGCATGCCCCTGCAGGTGTCTGGGTGGGTCATGGAGGTGTGGCCTGTACTACCTGTTCCCTCCCTCATTCCTCCCCTGCACCGCCTCGGAGCCAGTGGCGAATGGACTGAATTCCTCCAAACCGTGAGCTACATGAAACCTTTCCGCTGTTGGGGTGTGAGTGTCAAGTAATATTTCCAAGATGAGGAGAACTGACTAAGGCAGGCTCTACACAGTAAATGTTGTAGGAATATAAATGCATTCATTCATATAGAATTACTTTGTTTTCAGTGCAAAGTCAGTCCAGCCTATAATGTTTCAGGTTCTTTTAGTAAAAGCCTGGATGCCTGCAGCACTCAGGACTGGAAGCTTTATTCTGCTTGCAGCTGAAGTCTGGTGGGAGACCCTCGCATCTGTTTGCTCTCGGCTAACACGTGTCCCCTGCTGGAGCTGCTTCAGAGCACAGCCACCCTGCTCAGCGAGGGCAGCGAGCCCCTTTCATCCTACAGTCTGACGTTAGGATGCAGCAAGTGGAGCTTTCAAACATGGGAATGTGCAGAGAAGTCCCTTCACTGCCCGTTAAGTTGTGTTATCTTTAGCATCATCAGTTTTCATGGTGAGAGATTTCAGGTTGAACCAATCCTATGAGATATTTCTATTATTTTAGTAACAGAATGCAGAGGGCCATGTGGCTTCATGTAGACTGATTTTGAGGCTTCATCCTTACATTTCAAATATTAAAAAATATCTAGGAAAAATGCATGTTGAATTTCAACACTATCATAGACTGAATTATCTGAATTATGTCATTAACGTTTGATATTCTAAATCTTTCCTAACACATAGAGAATGCTCCTTCTTGTAGTCTGGTACCTGATTTTTATATTCATCATGTCATTTCTCTGTTGCAATAATGTATATACAAGCTATTATTAATTCTACTTTACAAGTAAAGAACATGTGGAGATTGGCTCAAGAAGCTTAAGCAGTCTATCTGAAGTCATTCTTGTAAAAAGTTGAAAAACTTGATCTGACTCAAGTCTTCAGCTTACAAATCAAGCAAACCCTTAAGTTCACTGCTTTGGCATATCCACTCTTCTGGAGAAGCCCTTATATATCCACTTTCTTGGAGAAGTTCTTACTATTGATTTTTACAAGCTCTGTTTTTCTGTTCCAGGCACCTATTATGTTCTCCAGCTCAAAGGTGGAATAGGCCAGGAATAAAGGGGATATGTGCACAGGAATGGGAAGGTGGCTTCATTTACTTGCGGCAGGGCAGCAAGAATGTGGGGTTACACTATGACTTTTGAGTTCTTTTTAAAGAAATTCAACAGCTATTTCTGGTATTCTGGTATTCTGGTATCTAGATCGAGTGACAAGTGTTGAGATTTTTGTTGTGCCTGTCTTGGGACATGGAAGTGATTCCCAAAGGTGAGTACATTTTCTCTGAGCTTTTTCTAGTAGTTTCTTAAAAAAAACTAATTTGAAGAGGGTTCAAATAAACAAAACGAGGTCAGATTTAAAGAAAGGAAAATAGTTAAATACAATGCATGATAAATTGTAACCTTTTGCAGAGCTCAGTTATAAATCACACTAAATGGTCTCTCTTGGGATGGACTCCCTACAAACTATCAGAGGTCACGGGGCCCAGGACCCTCCAAATAAGGCCTTCAGAAATGGCTTTTGGTGCATGAGGACTGGTAATTTACCTTTCTACAGTCTTCCAAGTACAGTGAATTTACGTATTTACTATATTATTAAGAGAGTATGTATTTAGGAATTAAACACATGCACACACAAACACTTAAACTGAATGTTTTCTGGGTAGAGTTTAGGTTAAGCCTGACATATGGTGTCATGGTTTATGTCGGTGGCCCCCAGGCCTCATTGTGCATTTGTGACTGGTTCATTGTCTAGCGTTTGGATTGGTGGTGTCCATGCTACACCCTCCTAGGGGGTGGAGCCAATATGTGATGTAATGGCAGGAAGAAGGTGTGTCTTTCTCTTGTCGGTTTCCGCTTGCAGTTTGCAGCCACCATGAACTGCACCCCGCCATGCCACCTGCCTTGGAGCCAACTGAGTATGGACTGAAACCTCCAAAACCTGTAAGAAATAAACCTTTCCTTTCCCAACTTTGGGCATCAGGCATTTTGTCTCAGCAATGAGTGAAAAGTAACTAAGACATATGGGTTAGGGACAGAACAAACAACTGGAAACCAAAGAACTTTGTTTCCTTCTTCCTTTCCTTTTTCTGTTTTCTTTTCTCTTTTTAATCTGTCCCTTTTCTCATGAAACAGTCATTCCAGGAATCATTTTAAGTGAGTTTCTATTGCAGGGATTCATTATATTCACTACACAGTCCCCACAATCCATTTCTAAATGCCCAGGAGAAGGAATCTGATTTGACTGACTCTGGTCCAATCAGCTGCAAGAAGCTGGGACAAGCCAGGAACCAGCCACTCTAAGAAGCAACATATGCATCCCAGGTTGGGGATGGCAGAATACCTGCCAGAGACCCTGAAGATATTTCCTCCCCACAGCAGGCAGGGTATATAAAGTTAACTGCCTTGGGATATGCATTCTGATTATAACATGCTGTCTTTAATTCCTGAGGTCCAGATAAACTAGTTGAACCATCATGTTTATCCGAAATTCTCACAACCATTGCACACAGCAAAGGATTTATTTTAGCTTAGTTCTTCAAAAGACACACAGAACTCTTCATTGCCAGCATCTCACACACACACACACACACACACACACACCACATTCCAAGCATCCCTTCCTGTCTCCCACTTCCCTGCAGCATACACCAGAGATAACTGTAAACATGAAGAACATATTATTGGCCTGATGGCAAGGAGGATAATAATACCTCCCTCTAGCTTTATTCAAAAGGATGTTGTTGACAATGAATACACCACTGTTTATTGAGAACTTTGAGTTTCTCCGAAGACAGTCACTGTATAAATACAAGGTATTATTACTATTATTACCATGTTTAACATTTGGTTAATAGTAGGAAAGTTCTTTTACAATCCTAGCTGTAAACTATAGCTGTAAATTTTTTCCTCCTTTGAAACTGTTCCAGAGGCTTTGAACAATGATACTAAAGTAACAATTCAAGTACATCACTGTGCCTAATGAATAACAACGCTCTTGATTAATGGCACTTGTTCAACATCACACTGACAGAACTATGAAGTGTAAAAAAAATGGAGTTTCTGCCTACTGTGATTTTTTTCTCTACTTAAAAAAAAGGCATCATCAGAGCTGATTTATTTTTAGAGCTGGATTTTTTTTATTACCTTTTCATCTATTCAACTGCTGCTGTATTTTTCTTTGGACAAGTACTGTGCATCTGTCTCATGCTGGTGCGCCCGATCAGACAGTGAGCATTCGAGAGATCTGCTTCAGGGGCTGCTAGCATCTCCACTCTCAGCAGCTCCCTGCTACCCTGGTGCCAGACCTCTGCCCAGGTTAGAAAGCAAGAGGGGGGCGGAAGCAGGGAGGCCAAACTTTACTGAAAGGAACGCGCTGATCACAGCTGACAAACCCGGCCAGGTGCTGGGAATATCTATCATGAAGCCATTGGTGAATTGCAGGTGACTAGAGGCATACTTCATGGTGCTGTATCAGAGTTTATGTATTTTACTAACCTTATTTCATGGGGTTGAAGCTATACAGTTTTATGCCCCCCCCCAACCCTCTACAAGCTGGAAATAAATTCCTCCTTGGCTGTATATCAGAGAATGACACTGACTGTTCCCATCTCTCCAGGCAAATGTACTGCCTGTAGTTGTTTTTTTCTTTCACCCAGACGCTATGGAGCAGAGGCATTTCTGTATGACCTGCCAAGAAGCAAAACGCTTGCAGTTCAAGGTGAGGGAAGCGTGCGACTCAAATGCTGGCTTTAGCTGCTTGTTACATCCCTGTCTTGCAGATTGTTCCATCCGGTGGTGATTTGAATGGTTAGCACTGTTGTCAGCTATCTCTGTGCTCCAGCTTTTCTCTCTCCTGGCAGGAACATCTGGGACACAGACTTTACAAACAGTAATAATAACCCTACTTTAGCTTTCACAGTTTTGCAGTTGTTATTATGTCATCATGGTAAATGACCATAATTGACCCCCACAATGAAATGTTGCCAACATTCATATGAATAGCAACTGCAATCGCACAGGCTAGCAGGCATGTGCTTTGCAAATAAAAATTTTGCTGAATAGCTGAAATCTCAGGTTCCTTTGTGGACCTGAGTATTTCTGAATTATAATGCAAAATGATTTGTTTCTAAAACAGGAGACTGCTACATATGGGAACCTAAACTGGAGGTCGGGAATAAGTAAGCATTAAACAGATATTTTCAGGATTTGCAGGACCCCTTGTCTTTGGGGTTGATTTAAATACAGAGCAGTGAGTCATGAGACTCTTTCCCTGAACACAGAGATCTTGTAATTCTGTTTCTCATCTGAAAGGCACACACTGACTACACACAAACTCACGTGCAGAATTATGGCATCATTGCCGTACCAAAGTTAACATTGGCCTTTGTGGACCTTTGCCACGACTGGCATCTAACAAGGGCATAACCAGGTAGCAGGAAGTGAGGGGAAAATGCAAAAACCCCTATCAGTACTTAGACCTCAGACTGTAACTATGTCTTTTAGACTGTGCTCGGGAGGCAATTTCAGCTAAATTAATCCTGACAATTTTCAGCTTATTGGCTGAGAAATTAGGATCATTTCAAGATGGCTATTTCAATAAATGAATGAATGCACAAATAAATGAGTGAAATCTATTTGCTTCTATTTACCAAGGAGCTATTTTATTACAGAATGTCTAGTTTTCATTGGACATTTCCCCCAAATTGGGCATGTTGCCTTAAAAAAACAAACAAAAACCATCACCTTAGGCAGACACAGAAAGATGAACTTACAATTAGCTTTCTTTAGATTTATGTAATTTTAAAAAGTCTTGCAGGTTTGACTAGTGTTATTCAAATCTTGTCAGAAGTATTCACATAGGAAATTTGTTTTTGATCTTTTTGAGACAGAGATTTACTATACTGTTTAGCCTGGCATTGAACTCATTTTGTAGCCTGGGCTGGCCTCCAACTCATGGCAATCCTCCTCCTTCAGCCTCCTGAGTGCTGGGAAAAGTAACCAAGACAATATGTATATTATTATGACTTCCAGCTTAACATTATCTTTCATTTCAAACTTGTCTGTTTGGAATGAACTGTGCCTCCTATTCATATATACCAGACTATCCCAAGATAACCCTGGTAATGGGGGGGGTGTCAAGTATATTATTTCATGAGTGCTGGAAAGAGGAATAACTATGTTTTACATTGGGTTGTGAAAGGATGCAGTTGAAATGTGGTTGATCAAGGCTATTCTGATCTACACTGTGGGGCTCTTTGCAGTATCTGCTGAGTCATATGAGACAGCATTCTCTTCATCAGGTGCTCACAGTCCTGTCTGAACCTCCATGACCTCTTTTGAACCTTCCCCCTGCTGACTCAATACTCATCTCAACCTCTCTGTCCCCTGACCAAGGCCTTTGAGAAACTCCATGTTATCTGTCTTACGTACACTTAAGAGAAAACTGGAGTAGTATCTCATGTCTGCTTAAAAAGAAAGATTCTTCCACCATGTATATAGTTGAAATTCTTTCTGGAATAAATGAGAAATAAGAGTCAGTGGTATCTTGGGCAAAAACATTAGTGTTAAAGGTGGTAACGAGGTTTGGTGGGAATTTTGAGTATTTTATTTGAAAATAAAAAGCATGTGCCAGTAGTTTGAATTTAGAGTGTGAGAAACAGAAATTAAGGTTGATCACAAGGTTCCTAAGCTAAAAATGGGAAAGGATGGGTAGGGAAGAAAACAGGCAGAGCAGGAGTGAAAGAGAAAAGTCCTATTTTTAATCTGGGGCAATATGCTGACCCTTCCAAGGTCAGGATTAGACACAAATTGGTCTTTATTCAACTTCCCAAACACATTTTCATTAATTTTCCCAGCGCAGGAACTGATATGCCAGTTTCGATAATAACAATAAAAACAACCAATGCTTCTGGTGTGAGGCACAGTTCTAGTCCCTTATGCAAGTTCCTAGCTAGAAAGTACGCGTCCTTAGCCTTCGAACGTACCATGTTGCTACGTTTGAGTCAACAGGATATGAACAGAAATAATACATAGACATCCTTGATCATGCCCAACTTGGAGACAAATTGCTTTTCTTGAACTTGTCTTTCTGTGAACAGAACTGCCCATGAGCCAACAATCCAACCTTCAACTTTATAAATGATGGTGGAACCACAGGATGAAAGGAGCCCAAGGTTCTGAAAATTCGTGGAAAGGATGTCCCATCATTCTACACTTCCTGTTACACTGTCACACCTGAGCTAGATCACTTCTCTTAGAATCACTCAGTCACTTTTTATGGAGGAATCCAGTATGCACCCTTATTGATACATAGAGTTCTATAAAGTAAAATGATAATTACATTGACCAGGCACATGCAGTTTTTTTTTTGTTATTTTAAAGAAAATAAAACCAAACAAAATAAGACAGAATGAAGCCAATCAAAACAAAACAGTGAAAGTGATACAGGACTTCAAAATATAGTAATAGAAAATCAACAATGGCTACCATACTATACCATCTTATCTCCAAAATATCTGCCCATTCCATCAAACATAATAAAATCAAATAAAACAAAACAGAATAAAACCAAACAAAACAATGAAAATGATACGGGACTTGAAAACAAGATAATAAGACATTAATGATGGCTATTATAAAGCCATTTGCTATCTTCAGAATAGCTGTTCAGACCATCAGACTTAGACATGCAAAATTAACCAAGCAATACCATAACTAAGTTGCTTCTTTAACTCAGTTGTTATCTTTTCAGAATGTTCAGGTATGTGACTTCTAATTTATACTATGTCTGTGTCTTCTGAGCTTGCTCTGCGTGGGCTGAGGTTTGGGATTGTATTTTGCTCCTTCATCTTGACATTTTCCTGTGTTCCTCTGAATCAGACCATTGCCACATCCTGGGTGCTTCCTTCATTGGCTGCCCGTCCCTCTGTGGTGCACTGGCCTGGGCACCTGGGTTCCTCCAATCCTGTCTTCCTGGAGTGGCAGAGAGCTATGGGGCAGTGGTCCACTGCTTATTCCCCAAAGGCATCAGAACCTCAGGACATGGCTGGATCCACACTGGGCTCACTGAATTTATCTGGGCTGTGGGTGCATAGACATGTAGACTTTTAATTCTGTATTTTTTACATTATAAATAAGCAAGTTTCAAAATAACATCTGGACAGCTGATCCTTAGTCTAACTCCCTGTCTCCATTCTTACTGAAGCTGTAAAAAAGATAATATTCAAAGATGATGTGTGATCAGTTGTAGATACAGAAGATGACACGTCTTTCCAGTACATTCTAACTGTTAAAATTTTTGAACATTCAATTTCTAGACCAAAGCTCTTCTTCCCAATTTTCCCACCTGCCTGTGGAAATGAACTACAGTACTATAGTTTGCCTCAGTTTTTAAGGCACTTGCCAGAAAAGGATATTTTTGTTTTATTAAACACTTGTGACTTTTTTCTCTTTCTTCCTTCTGATCTATGTTGCAAAGAATAACCTGTAATAAGCTCTCCCACTTTGCAACCCAAAATAAAATCTTCCTTTGTTATGAAATACTTTCATGTCAATTATTATAAGGCCAAATTTGGCACAAAACCATGATAGTTTAAGTTTAACCCTCAAAATCTCTCAACAACATTGGATTCCAGAGGGTATTTAAAATCCAGGCAGCATGCTCCTGGGGGAAAATGTCCACATGGTAAAGAAGACCCTATCAGTGAATCTAAAGTCCAGCCTTGCTATTTCTACTGCTGTGGTTACATCCCAGTTCCTGCTGCAGATCAGCACAGCCGTGGACATATCCAAGGCTTTTCACAGCTTGTATTGTAAGCATGGTTCATTCCAAACACAGCATGTAATCCGCGTTTGGTTAGTTATCTTGTTGAATGTAGCTTCCCCTCCCCATTGAACTGGTAAGATAAGAGCCAGTGTATAATCTGATGCAGTCTCACAAGGAAGCACAGCATAGCGTGGACCAAGTATCCTCAGGGAGGCTGGGCTGATGCCCACATATGTAATACTGTTCTCTTGTGGTTCTGGTGTTTCCAGAAAACAGAGCTAGGAAATGAAGCTTAAAAGGAAAACACCTTATTCTCCTAAATGCACACACACACACCCCATATGTGTACATGCATATTTTATTTCTATATGTAATGTATTATTTAGCAACCAATTAAGGTAAAGGAGTCCCGCAAGACTTTTTTTTTTCCTGTAGACCAGTGTTTAAGTTTATGCTTCTCCTCTCAGAACAACTCTTGTATAGCAGTTCTCAGTTTAATAGGCAGCACTTGAATTTAATTTCAAGGGTACAAGATCAAAAAACTTACCTCTCATATCTCACGAATTATAGGGAAAATTTTATAAGAATTTAAACAGCATAAAAACAGCACAAATGAGGTTCCCACTCCCACCTTAGGTTCAGGTGGAAAATTTTTAAATCTCCCATGTGTTTTGTGATTATTAATATACTCAGATTTATTAATGTTTATTTTCATTAATTTTTGTTTTCTTTGTCAGAAGTTTGCCTTACACTGTTCATCTGTGTGAAAAACATAGCGAATGATATTACCACAACAGGTCTCCAGTTCTGGGAAGGGCACATAGCAACATGACATTCCTATCTTGGTTACTTTCCTCTCATTGCTGAGACAAAATCCCTACGCAGCAAGAGCAAAATGGGAGAATAAGTCTCTCTTCCTTCCTTATATGCACGCAGATGCCCAGCCCCACGGCGGGGATAGCACTCACACCATCTCTGTGCCTCTTCTTGCATAGGCTCGGGATGTTTACAGAATGAGGACCCTGGCCCCCTGCTGAATCACCTAGTTAAACTTCTAGACTTCTCAAGGTGACACAATGTATAGTCCATTATTCTAATAGATGTTAATTTTCTATAAATAGTATTGTAAAGGTAGAGATCAGGATAACTCATACAAAACAAAAATAAACCTGCAACAACTTGTAATAACAAAGTCTTGGAAACAACCCAGATGCCCATCAACTGAGGTTGGAAAAAAAATGTGATCTTTTTATATAGTGGAACATTACTCAGTCATAAAGAATGATGAGCTCAAGACTTTTATTGGTAAATGAATGCAGCTAGAAACCATACTCATAAGTGAAAAAAATCAGACTTGCATGTGTAAATATCATATTGTCTTCCTAATGTAAGAAACTGAAAGAGTAAATAAGATCCAAAAGTTACAATAGATATAGTATAAGGGAAAGAAACTGCTCAAAGGGAAATTGTATTGTTTGATCAATTTTGCATGCCTGTATTTGGTAACCTGAACAACTCTTTTGAAGATAACAATATGCAATATAACAACCATTGTTAAATTCCTATCATCTTGGTTTAAAATCCTATATTGCTATTGTTTTTTATTGTTGTGGTTGTTGTTGTATTTGTTTTCTTCTTGGTTTTTCTGGATTTTTTTCTTTAAAATTAAAAAAAAATAAGCCTGCCATCAAAAACTCATTCAAAGGGCATTTTCCCCTTTTTATGTCTTGGGTGAGTGCAGTGTCATTGTTCATTCTGTAAATCATCACAGAGGCCGCACAGCAAACGGGCTAAGGGATTGGGTTGTGCAACCAGGCTGCTTGGAACTGACTCCCGCAGCTCTTCTTTAGTGACTGTTAAAACCGCCCTGCATGGGTTCCCGCGGCCTCCCTTTCCGTAACTGAAGAGTGGGTGGAAAACCTCACACAATGGTTCTGAGGACCGATGAACATGCACACCCAGAACATGCGGAACGTGGTCTAGCACATTTTAAGTACTTGAAAACCGTTAGATGTTATTTAGGGATGCACCATTCAGATTGGAGGTGGTCAGTATTCTAGATCCACAAATGCCGAAATCTCCATTTAACTTCGCTTTTTCTGTTGAGGGAACATAAAACGGTGTGTTTGTCAGACTGAAGGTTTCATTCTCTCTTGTCATCTTCGTGAGTTCTATGTGGTGAAGAAAATAACCTCAATAAATAAAAATGCAACTGGAAAACAAAAAAATCAGCATTGGTTAATTTTCTTACAAAAATAATGAGCAGAAATGTAAGAAACTATTTGTATTTCATATTATATTATATTGCCTATGTCTCCATAATTTTAGGAGAATTGAATTGAGAAATGACTGTAAGATTAATTATAAAGCAGAAAAAATAGTCCTAGTCCCCATCATGGTGTCTTTTCTGCTGTCTAAGGGTCATCCAAGCTTGAAGAATGCCAACCAAGATGTTAATTTGGTGTTAGTCCTTTCAAGTACTGTCTCATGTTTTAATGGAAAGTACTCAAAAAAGGACAAATGCGGGGGTAGTGCAGTGAATAAACACTAGTCCAACTACCATGACATTTCCGACAACTGCCTTTCCTGCTACTCTGGCCGTATTTCCTGCATCCTCTTTGACGGACGCTCCTCCTTGAGAATTCTGTGTTTAGGGCAGAGAGAGGCAGGGGATTCCTCCCTGATGGTAAAGCTGTAAGCTGTTATCTTAGGAACTGAGGAACCACTGGGAGCTGTGTTTACCTCACTCAGACAAAGCTAGTTTGCCAGGTGGAAGATGAGTAACAGTAATATGTAGACCCTGGAGGAAAAGAGTTTGGGAAACATTAGACCTACTACGTTTCCGAAGTGAAAACATTGGTTCCACTAGATTCATTCTGTCTCAGAGGTTTGTTGAAGGGGCCCAAGTAGTTTTCCTTGTTTTCTCACTCCTTTTAACTTCTGTTTGGGGTTCAGAAGAGAACTCTCATGCTGTCCCTCTGCATTCTCCCAGCCCTGCATTTTCGGACAGATACACTATGGCTGCTGATTCCATTCAGGCTTACACCAACTTCTTTTTGGGGTGAGGGGGACCTTTTTGAGACAGGGTCTCACTACACAGTTCAGGCTGGCCTTGAGCTCACTTTGTAACCTGGGCTGGTCTCAAACTTGCAATGATTCTCCTGCTTCAGCCTCCCAGCTGCTGAGATTATAGGCTACTTTAACTTCTTGAAGGTATATTTAAATGCTACCTCATGAAACATGCAGGTTCTGTACTTCCTAGTTTGTACTTGTTGACTTCTTGGATGCCACAGGATGGGAATCAACTCCATTGTCCTATGTACAGAATGCAGAAGTCCAAGAGACGTAATGCCTTTTAGCCACTCTTGACCAATGGGAGTCAATGGATAAATGCTTCCTCCTTTATTTCCCTGGGATGTATTTTATGACTCTCAGTATATCCCAGGGATATTGAGCTCCAGTAACTTGATACCCTGGTGCACGTGTTGGTGACCAGCTTCTCAACTCTTCCTTCTTTTTTGTACCTGGGATCGAACTCACGACCTCACACTTGTCAGGCAGGTACTAATGCTGCTGAGCTAAATCCCCAGCAGCAGCTCTTCCTTAAATTGGCTTTTCCTCCTTTCTTGTTTCACTTCCTAACCTGTACTTGAAAAAAATTAAAACAGAATTTCATAACAAAATAATAAGAGAATGACAATAGCTGATTCCTTTTTCCCCACAGCCCTGCCAGCATTTATTATTGGTTGATTTCTTGATGATAGCCATTCTTTCTGAGATGGAATCTCAGTGTTGTTTTAATTTGCATTTCTAGAATGAACAGTGGTGTTGAACATTTTTCACATATTTATTTGCCATTTTTATTTTTTCATCTGAGAAGTGTATATTTATCTCAGATGCCCATTTTTGGACTGGGTCTTTGAATTGAGGGGGACGTCTCGGTTTTTTAAATGCTTTTAGGTTCTAGATTGAAGTTGTTTATCTGGCAGAAAATTGGTTAATTGTTTTCCCACTCTGTGTATTGTCTTTCCACTCTGTTGGTGATTTCTTTTGATGTGCAAAAACGTTTTAGTAAGATGAGATCCCAGTTGTTGATTCTTTAAAGTGTTTCTCATGCAGTTTGAGTTTTGTTCATGAACTCTCTATCTACACTTACCTTTTCAAGATTTCTACCTACTTTCTCTTCTAGTACATTTATCATTTCTGTTTTAATATTTAGATCTTTGATCCTTTTTGAGTTTAGTTTAGTGAATGGTAATAGAGATGGATTTAGTTTTAGTCTTCAACATCTAGAGAGCCAGGTTTTCCAGCACCATTTACTAAAGAGGCTGTCTTTCCCCCAGTGAATATGTTTGGTCTCTTTGTGAGAGATTAGGTGGCTGAGTATATCTGTAGTTGTATCTGCATTTTCTAATGTGTCCTACTGGTCCTCAGTCTGGTTTTTTGTTTGTTTGTTTGCTTGTTTGGTTCTTTGCCATTACTGTGCTGATTTTCTCACAGTAGCTTTGCAGTATAGTTTCAAGTCAGGGATTGTGATTCTTCCTGCCTTGCCTTTGTTGCCCAGGACTGTCTTTGGTATTCTGTGTCTTTTTAAATGAATTTTAGGAATGTTTTTCTAGATATTTGGAGCAAGCTAATGGTATCTTGATCAAGATTGCATTAAATATGAACAATACTTTTGGGAGTATGGCCATTTTCACAATGTTGGTTCCTTCTATCTGTGAGCAAGGGATATTGTACCATTTTCTGATATATCTTCAATTACTATAATTTTTCAGATTACTATAATTTTCAATATGTCTATATCTATATCCTTTACTTCCTTTGTTAGATTGATTTCTAAGTATTTTATTTTATTTTATTTTATTGGATGCTATTATGAGGGGGTTGTTTTCCTAACATCTCTCTTAGTGAGTTTGTTGTTTGAGTATAAGAATGTTATTGATTTTTGAGTTTTGACTTTGTATCCAGCTATGCTATTGAATTTGTTTATTAAATCTCACAGACTTTTGGTGGATTTGGGGGGTTATTCTATGTAGAATAACAATAATTTACTTTCTCCCTCTCCTAACCTCATTCCTTTTATTTGTCTCTCTTGTCTGATTGTTCTTATGTTTCAGAGCTACATTGAATATGAGTGGTGACAGTAGACATCCTTGTCTTATTCCTGATTTTGGAGTGAAAGCTTTAAGTTTTTGTCCATTTAGTATGATGTTTACCCATTGTTCTTTAAGCAAATTTCCTTTGGGTTAGTTTTTATCCTAACTAGCTTTAAAGGGTTAGGACAGACAATTTCAATTTTCATTAAGTGCTTGGTACATTGTCCACTTGTCAAGTTAGGTAATCTCTGCCTCATTTTGTTTGTGTATAGAATGGTGGCACTGGGCTCATTTTTTCCACCTCAAAGATTCTGTGATGTGAGGAAAAGCCAGACATTCCGAGAAGCCAATCCATAGTGGTGGAAATGCAGCCAGTGGAACCACTCGTCCCTGCAGCATGGACCTGTAGTCCTCCAGTCCTCACGACCTTGGCAGTGCCATGGCAGAGGAGGCCCTTGCTTTTCAAGTGTCCCTTAATCTAGGGTACCAGGGAAGGAGCAGTGACCCTGGCTGCTTTTGAGAATGGAGCTTATATATAAATATAGCATATCTAAAGCTCTGAACCATCACCAAATAGTGATTGGATTGTAATTAGTCAAAAATTAATAATAGTACCATGAAAAATCAGAAATTTTATAAGACATTATTGGAATTCCCTTTCATCTGTGAAAACTCAAGTTTCATGGGCTCAGAGGGTCCCTAACACTTCTGTTGGTTTCAGTGTTCTCAAACTTCAGATTCTGACTTTCGTTCTTTTCCTTTCCTTTCCTTTCCTTTCCTTTCCTTGTACTTTATTTTATTTTATTTTATTTTATTTTATTTTATTTTATTTTATTTTATTTTTGTCATTCATCAATCTTGTCCCTAGGGACACAAGAGAACTGATTCTCCAGGACTCTGTCAGCCTGAGGAACTCTCTACCTTGAATCAGCATCATCTGATGTCTTGTTTTTGGTGAGGACTGGTTGAGACTTCAATTCCTTTGACTTCAATATTTTTTTGAAAATCAGACCAGCACAAGTGAAATAAAGAATCAAACAATTATATAGCTTTTAAAAGGAACCGTATGGCTGGGGATTTAGCTCAGTGGTTTAAGTACTTGCCTGTCAAGCATGAGGTTATGAGTTCAATTCCCAGTACCAAAAAGAAAAAAAAAAAGCTGAATTTAAAAGGAACCGTATGGAGGTATAGTCCTGTAGTTTCAGCATCATGAGAGCCCAAAGCAGTAAGATTGCAATTTGGAGACCAGCCTGATCAAAATTTAGAAGAATAGAATAGAATAGAAGAATGGAATGGAATGGAATGGAATGGAATGGAATGGAATGGAATAGAATAGAATAGAATAGAATAGAATAGAATAGAATAGAATAGAATAGAATAGAATAGAACAGAAAGAATAGAATAAGCTGGTGACTGTAGTTCAGTGATAAAGTATTTGCCTAACACACACAAGAGGTCAGATTCAGTCACTAATACCATAAAAAGAGAAAGAAAACAAAGAAACAAAAACAAATGTTTAATATCTCAGACCTTGACAAACAGTGAGCTTATCAATACACAGTGAAAATTAACACAGCAAAAAGACAGCAAGAAACGGAGAGGGCAAAACAGTAGAAAATATACTACCTGTACCTAGTATTATACTTGGGCTGTGGGAAAGGGGAGATGGCAGGGTATTTGACAATAAGAAAGAGAAAGACAGAAAGGCTTAGAATAAAGAGTGTCTTGATGATCAAAGTTTTCAAACAACAATAAATCTTCAATTTGTTCTTTGGTCTACCTAAAACAAGAGAGGTTTTTCAAATCCTCTGCACTCAGTGGCACTGGAGGGCAGTGATTCAGAGTCAATATTTTTATGGATCTCTGTGTATTTTTAAAAAGTACTACATGCCCAAATCTTGCATGAATTGGTGGAGATAAAAATAAAAATAGAAATAACGATATAAACCAAAATCCGACAGGTGTATGTTTGTTTTAGAAACTAACAAAAATAGAGATAAGGAAACTTTGCACAACACATGTCACCTCTGATGTTTTCTTGTGGCCTTAGGAATGTGAAGAAGCTCAAAGGGAAAGGCACTGTGCTCAGCAGTGCCCACCCAGCAGGCAAGTCACAGGCGTGGTGTCCCTGCTGAGCAGGGCAAAGCGGAAGAACATCTTCAGTACAGCAGACTTCTCTCTGATACGCTGATCCAGAAGGCTGCAACCACTACGCAACGAGAAGGAAGCTGCATTTTCATACCAGTTTAAGGAGTATCGTTTGAAAACTAAATTTATTTTGATTTAGCTATGAGGGTTGACGGTTGAGGTTGAGTCTTTTCACTAGTAGTTTCTGGGAACTTCCTGAGACCGTCATGTATACAAAGGACACTGTGAAGATCACTGAAACAAAAAGGAGAGGGAATCAAAGTTTAACCCTAACTTGACCCAGCCACAAGTTCTCGCCAAGCTGGCACTGTCTCTGAAAACAAATGAAGCTTCTACTTTATAGACCATCACACTTGAACGATGAGTGACAATGGACAAATATATTGTCTTGAAATAATCCAGGATTATGGAGCAAAAACAAAGCAATGAATTCCTAAATCTAAAAATTGAGGACTTCATGAATGCTTAACATTCATCATTATACAAACTACATATTAATCAATTATGGGGACTTAATGACTCAGTGTATGTTCTTTTTGTCTTTATTGCCGTGTTCCTACCCCCAAAAAAGTTTCAGTCTTCTCTGTTTGAGGCAACAACTGTTAGAATAAATCTGAGATATATCCTGAAGCCATCCTGTTTTCTTACAGAACATTAGGTATTTCCCCTCCAAAGAAAGAATAGCAAGGCTGAGGCACCCAATGCAGTGAGACTAATCCTATAGATCTTTACTGCTGAGTTTAGCTCCCAAGAAATCTGTTAATGCATTATTTGGAGAAACTTGACTATCTCATTTCTCTTGGTGATTGCCCTCTCAACTGCCTGTTTATTTCCACATTAGCTATAAATTGCCACTCACCAGACAGGTGATCTTTCAAAACAGGAATTTTCCTTTAAGTCATTGAAATAACCATAGGAAATGGTTAAATGTATTAACAACATTTCAGAGGTGTTTACATCATATACTCTACAAAACTAATGGTCATTCCAAAGGCCAAAAGATCAAGTACTAAAATTCTAATGACATTCTGGTACTGAGCTAAATCCTGTGAAAAAAACCAAGAGACTGGCTTATTCTACAGCCCACAAAGTTTATCACACTCCAGGGTGTAAAGCAAGGCAGAAAACTTTATTTTCTGTGTTATATGTTTCAGTAAATATGCCTGTGTCCTTAAAAGGATTTTAGTTTTAAAGGTCCTGAAGACTTAGGGGTCTTTAACATTTCCACATTTTAGTCTGGTAGCAACTCACCTTCATGGTAGGAGAAAAATCCACATTTTCCACAGAATTTGAACCACATTCTTTCACCAGTTTCTCAGATTTACATTAACAATATTTGTAATAACATTGATAAAGTAGACAGATGTTACAGTATTCAAGGCTTGTCTCATCTTCTTTTTTTCTTATTAGGAAGAGAAAGAATTTAAGAAGAAATAGGGCTCCCCTTGAAAGAAAGTTGATTAAAAGGAGCCTTGAAAAGTCTATTTATTTTCTAGGTCTCCCCACCCCCACCTACGTGTCAGTTCTGAAACTTAGCTGTGAGGAAGAGGTTGCTATATATGAAAGAACCAATCTTGATTTTTCTAAAGTCCCTGCTGTCATTGGTCAGCCACTCAGTCTGAATCTTGTCCAACCTGATTCCTGAAGAAGCAGAGACCAAATGTTTCAGGTTTTTCAGCACTGAGGCTTCCCTCTTGCCATTCAGAATTCAGGTAGGACCACCTGGGGTTTCCAGTTTTAGAATACAACTCTTTGGGCTATGAGAAAATCTCCCAGTATCTGTCTCCCATGGCAATTAGGTCAATTAGTAATATTCAGCATTTCTAAAATAAGAAGTGGGTTATAAGATACGGCAGTGTACCTCAAGCATAATTTGCCCAGTTACCTGTTTCCCAAAGGAGTCTCATCAAGGTACGGTCCTCCAGCAGTAAATGCTTATGAGCACACAGCCCTGAAATACCTGTTTCCCACAGATTTGAGACAGTGAAATTTCATTATCATACTCCCTTATTTAACACCAGTGCTTTGGATAACAATTTGTTTTAGTATTCGAGTCTAAACTTCCTGCAACAATATTTTTTTCAGGTAATAGCTAATTCTTAATGCTCACAGATTTTTAATTCTCCAGTTTGGGCACTTAAGATCCTCTCTTTCCTTTGACTTTCTAAGCTTTATATCTTTCCAATTAATGAAGTGAAAATGTTACACGTGGCTTTTGGGATATGGACACAATATTAAACCCAGCTGGAGATTTGCTCTCTCTCTCTCTCTCTCTCTCTCTCTATATATATATATATATATATATATATATATATATATATATATTCTGAATTTTCCATAAACAATAATGACAGAATGCTGTTAAAATTTCCAAAATTTAAATAAAGCTCTTGCTGTCTGTGTTTGAAAAGATTCTCAGTTCCTAGAAGACAAGGTTATTTATTAATCACTTCAAGACTTTAAGTTTCTCACTAGTTCTTTTGTAACCTGAAATATATAGAAGAAAAAAATCCTAAAATCCTTTCCTGGAATAGATCATATAATCTCATATGTGCTTCATTTCTGTAATGTAGTAAAAGTGAATGAAGTTCAATTTGAGAATGGCTTGGATTTGATCCTCAAGTCACTACTTACAAGCTCTTGTCCTGGTGAAAATTTTTTCATCTGAAAAATAGAGTAATCATATCTATCTCACACGGTTCTTGTGAATATTAGAAAGTTTTGTTGTTTCTGGAATTCATTTACCTTTTTCTCCTTGCCAATGAAATGAAGCCTATGTGGAACTTGTCTGGTTCCAGAGATGACCCTGTCCTCTTGCCTGACCCAAGTTAAACAATCAATATGTAGGCCATGTGCCCATAGATGGTTTCATGAGTAGATTTAAACAGGTGAACGTCAGGACTCTGGTTGAATATATCCAGACTGAGAAGAACTCTTTGCAGCAGACAATAGCACAAAATATGTGACTTTGGATACTTTAAACAATCATCCATCATAGGGCCAAACAGCAGCCAACAGAAACATTTAATGTTCATACCTTACTTGAGGACAACCGGATCTCTGGATAGTCCAGTTACTTAACTTGATAAATACTCTGGTGAAGCCACGTTGAGGAACATATTCTTTTACTTTCTTTTAAACTCACGTTAAACACACATGGGACATGATTAATATAATTTTATGCTATTTCCTATAGCCTTTTGTATATTAATTAAAAGGTGAGAAATTTCTACCGTGTCACTATGTGAAAACTCCACTCTGAAAGTAAAAAACTTTGTGATCATTTTATATTGTAAGATATAGTCTCAAAAGTCTCAATATTTTAAGATACTGAGTAATCCTTCAACTTTTATTCCAAGGAAGACTTCTATTCAACCTTTAATTGGTAAGCCACCTGCCTTCTCCCACATTGCACTGTAGCATCTGGGTTGCAGGTAATTGAGAAAGAGGTGTTCTGTTTCCTACTCTTTTCCTTCTGTGGACAGATTTGTGGGTTCTTCAAAAACCTCCACTGGACTTCTTTGGCCACAGTTTCCATGACATTTGAAAAGGACATTTTCTTTGGCTTATCCTTCTCCATTTACCATCAGATTCTCTTCTACTGGCCATTTTCACCACAGTGAGTTGGCAGTTGGAATTTCTTCCTGTTATTGCATAAACCTTATTGAATCTATCAGACTGAGATTTAATGTTCTGAGCTTACCCACAAATAAGGAAAAATTACAAGAACATGAATTCATATTCAAAAATACTAATTTAGAACCAACTTATAATTTTTTTTAAAAAATCACAAAATAATAGTTAAACATCATAGCAAATCTATGTAGCTTGACAATTAAACAAGCAAAAATATACCACTACCACCACCACCGGAGAAAACAGGTAAATGAAACTGAAAAAAAAAATTCTCAGCTGCTTTAAGACTTGTGGAATTTGGCAAATCTGTCCCCTTGAACCATCCAAATTAGCAATACCAGAAAAACTAATATCTTGGTATATTCATTTGTAATTGGGTTGCAATCTCAGCTGGCTTTGGATGAAATTCCTTGGTGGCACTCAAGGACTGGGCTTGGCTGTCTGACCCTAGGGACTCTGTCTCATGTCCACTTCACTTCATCACACTCCTATTGGGTGTAGACTTTTATTTCTTTTGATGTCTCCCTGGAGACGGGTATTCCTCTCTCAGCTGCTACTTATATGAGTATTTGTGGAAGTCCTAGTTAGTCCCCAAATTCCTGCTGCTATCCATAGCAAACCACTGTTATCTCATATTTCCCTAGCCCAACAGCCAAAGTTTCAGCTACCAATGTCAATATTTTCTTGACTCTCCTAGCATGCCAGATTGTCCCTGAAGTGTGCTTTAATTTCTTCTTTGAGTCCCCTGACTACCTTTTGGACACCAGCTTGTAACATCTTGACTCCTGTCCACTCTGGTCATGGAGTAGCTTAGGATCCAGAATGCAGAAATTTATTTGGGGGCAGGCACACAAAATCATTTGTTTTGCTGGTTCTCTAGAAGCTTAGTATGGTCTATATTCTTAATTATTTGTCATATAAATTAATAACTAGGCTTAAGGAAAATATTTCCTCCTCCAACAATCAATTTTAGTTCATTCAGAAACTCAGATTTGTCATGTATGATCTCTTTCCCATGAGAAATCAGTATAATTCCCTGGGCAAATGCCTTGCAAGGGAAAGAGATCAAGCGCTTGCTCGGCCTGGGGACCTTACATTCTTAGGGATGTTCCTGCCGGAGATCTCATCATTGCGGGGCAGCTTTTCAAGTCACCTATAGCCCCAGTGTCACCAGCAGAAGACTCCTCAAAGAAGTAGCCATGAAATCCATGGGTGTGCTGAATCCAGCTCTTCCCTCTGCCCTGCTACCCAAGCATCAGCATCTACTGCTTCCCGCAGGAGGGCGGTGCACACGGGCAGGAAAGGTAATGATGTGTGTTTGTCTTGCAGGCGGGTGCACTCACGTTTCAGATTTGTCTGCAATGCCAGCGAATGAAAGGAGCTATTAAAACACAGCAAAAGCTCAGTGAAAAGAAACATGAAACTGTAGAATGAATAAAAAACTGTCATTAAGTGTAACCAAAACAGTCTGTGGTTTCTCAGATCGACGGGTAAACAGTAAATACTAAGTGTTGTCAAATGGCTTCAACAAAGTGCTTCCACGGCAGTGCAGACAGGGAGATGCAGCAGGAAGGCCAGCTCTTAGGAGCTCTGCAGACAGGCACGTGCATGGAAGGGGCCTTCTGCTTGCCCACTGGGCATTTGTCTTTCTTCAGTCAGGGGACCAGGAGTTCTTCCCTTTTAATTAAAT